>PVIH01007429.1:0-100510 GCA_004025045.1 Sigmodon hispidus | reverse complement strand
CCCAGCCCCTCCCTCCCTCCTCCCCCACTGACATCCAGACTTTGAACTTTTGGTCTCCAGGGCTGCACATATTTGTTTGTTTGCACACAGAAAGAACACATTCTGTTGTTTAAACCATTGTGACCTGTGGCTTTAGGAGAAGAACCAGACTTAGCAAGTCAAAGCTGCTTGGAAATGGTTAATTTCTTTCACCTGATGATACAAATTTAATTATGTATAAAATCAGTCAGGAACGCCAAACATCCATCCTCTATTTTGCCATAACTGTTACAAGCTTTCATAAAACAACTAAGGGGCTGGCTAGGTCTGGGAATGTAAGAGGTGTCACCGGGCAGCTGCTCAGATAGGCTTTGTGTCTCACACACTGGCAGCAGGAACCCATCCTGTCACACATTCAGGCATCTTCCAGAAGTCAGCTCTGGACCCAGAGCAGCAAGCTAGGGACACAGTGGCTTTGTGGGAGCTGAGGAGAAGCAAAGCTCAGAAGACATGCAGATTGAGAAATTCCAAGGTATGAGCTGGGCCTTATGAAACATGCCTACTATCCATCCTACCATTCATGGGAAGGTATTTGAGGCCAGGGCTACATAAAAGACCTTGTCTCAAAAAAACAAAATAAGAAACTCCAGACTATTCATTCACTCATTCATTCATTCATCCATCCATTCATGTACTCAGTTATATATTTTTTAAGGCTCCTAAGCTTGCTGGCCTCCTTTACCATGGTTAGTGTAGCATGGCTGATGGCACGTGCCACTAATGAAGAACGCAAGCAAACCCAGCTTCCTGGTGAGGACTCCAGCTCCTGATGTTCTGCGCTAGCTCTGCCCAGCTCTCCTTGAGCTCACCGGTGACTTGTAACCCTCCTCAAAGGTTTTTGTTTTTTAAGGTAGGGTCTCTCTGTTTCCAACTCCTGAGTTCAAAGCAAACATCTTGCTTCAAGCTTCTGAGTAGTTGGGTCTGTAAGTGTGCACACGTGGGTGTATGCACACATGTTCACATATGTATATACATGTGGAGGCCAGAGACCACATAAGTGTGTCTTCTTCATCTTTGGAGACGAGGTCTGCCCCCTGAACTTGGAACTCACTGATAGAGCTGGACTAGGGGGCTAGAGTGCCCCAGAATTTTCACCTCCTATCACTGGATTTGAGTGAGTGGTTTTTCATGTGGGTTCTGGTCTTCATGTTTCCATGGCAAACACTTTACCACCTGTACCAATTTTCTAGTCCAACATGTGACAGATTCATCATGCAATCTTAGCGCACAGAGCTGACAAACTGAGCTAAAATCAAGCCCCAGATCTCAGGCCAGACTCACTGTTCACATCCCTTCTCACCCCAGAACCTGTCCCAGAACATCTACCTGCCTTTGTTTCCCAGGATTTACTCTTTCTGTTCATACCACAGAAGGGACAGGGCTGCCATGGGATAGCCTGCTATGGCCAGGCACTATTCTAACATATATCTTTCACAAAAAAAAAAAAAAAAACCTCACATAAAAGACAGCAATACACCCATGTTATAGATGTGGAAACTGAGGTGTCTTTAAAAAGTAAGGGCCTCATGGAAGGGCGTAGTACTGAGGTGACAAAGAACAGATTCTGGGCCAGAACACCACAGCCATATCCCCACAGGCTGTGATAGTGTTGCTGACTCATCATGAAGTCATCCTCAGGAGCAGCTGCCACTGTGGGCTAACTAAAAGCCACAGAAAGGATAGCCAATCAGTCAGTCACTTACAATCACTGTTCAGTCCCCTTTCCAGGCAGTCTCAATGCAGGCCGCTGCTCCCTTACAGGCTCAACACAGACACAACTGTGACAGCTGAGGAGCCTTCTTCCTGAGGCTCCTGCTGCTGGGTGGCTCAGGTCTTGCCCAAAGCCTCCACAGCAAGGCATAGGGTGTGGAGTTTAACACAACAGAAACTTATTCTATTTCATTGCTGCAGGTTACAAGTTCAAAACTACATGTGAGCGGGGCTATGTCCTCTCTAGAGCCTCTGGGGAAGGATCCTTCCCTGTCTCTCCCTGGTGGTAACTTACAGCTCCTAGCAGGTCTTGGCTTATAGTCTCATCACACTGCGTGTTATCATGGATGTTTTCCTTGTATGTTTCTGTGTCCATATTATTCTTTTCTTCTAAAGATGGTAGGTAGTCCCTGGATAAGGGTCTACCTTCATCCAGTATGACACAATCTTAATTTGATTACATCTGCAAAAGCAGTGTTTCCAAAGTACAATCACATTCCAAGACTTGGGACTTGAGAGTATCTTTTGTATTGTTGGAATTCAATCTACAGCAAGGCACATGAAAACCCAAACACATCTTAGAACCACTCACCTACATCCCTAGCTCAGGACAAGGCCCTTTCTCAGCTACAAGAGCTGAGCTGATAAGGCAGGCTGGTCACAATGGGTCTAAGGAGGGATCTCTCTGGACCCTTCTGCTTCCTTCTAGACAACTAAGTCAGATTGTTTCTTCAAAATCTAGGCAACACAGGTGATTCAAGTGACAAGACAGGACAGCAGTTTTCCTAAGCCACTGGTTTAAGAGAAGTGGTAAGTCCAAAGCAATCAATGACTATTGTACTTCTGTAATGTGATCAGGGATCCTCACTTCAACCTGTCATGACCCCTAAGCCAAAGCCTGCTGGAGGTTAGCACTGCCTCTCCTACGTGCCTTCTCCACCCCATCACATATCAGTCTTCTGAGAAGTCAATCATCCTTTGTGTCTGTCTTGAATACAACTCATGGTACTGAGTCTACAGGGTGGCACTTTGCTGCTGCTGCCCTATGACCATTTGTTGGATGGATGATGGATGGGTAGGTGGAAGGATGGATGGATAAATGGGTGTGTGGGTAGATGGATGGATGATGGATGGACACATAGATGGATGGATGAATAAATAGATGTAGGCATTTTTAAGAGCATTTTGGAAGAAGACTAAATTAGTAGGGTAAATTCAGTCTTGCTTTCGAAGGATTCATAGCCCAGAAGGAAGAACTGAATCACAGCTCCACATAGTAATCTGTTATTATCACATGACTAGTATTCTCTAGAAGAGAATGTGATGATATTTTGTGTAGCTTATAACAAATAAAGTTTGCCTGAAGATCAGAGGGCAAAGCCAGCCACTAATTTAGCCATACAGGCAGGCAATGGTGGCACACACCTTTAATCCCAGTACTATAGAAGCTGAGACAGGAAGTGATATGGATGGACAGAGAAAGAAACATAAGGCAGGAGGAGACAGGAGCTGGGGACCCCTTTGGTCTCGGGATTCAGTAGGAGTAAGAAGTCTCTCTAGTAGCTGGTGCCTGTACTTCTCAGATCTTTCAGCATTTGAGAGATCCCCAATATCTGACTCGGGGTTTGTATCATCAAGACCAATTCTCACTACAGATCAGGGTTATGGGGAAAGGAATACTGTTACCTGAATGTCTGTCTGAATAAATAAAGATAGCCAAAAAGGGCTCTAAGAGGTAGAAAGAGAAGAGTGGAGAGGGAGGGGTGGCTGAGCACGTATTTCAGTCAGATAAACAGTGAAGCGTGACTCCAGTAACAATGAGCCAAGCAGAAATCTCCAGGCCCGTGCACAGAACTTGAGTTCCTGAGACAAAATCATCTAGTTGGCCATGAGAAGTCATGATAGCTTAGAACACTGTTGATTTTCTAATCAACAGTGAAAATTCTAGAGTTTAAAGTGAGCTGGTCGTGGTGTGTGTGGCAGCATGTGACAGATGGAAGCTATTCTGTTTCTGACCAGCCACAAATTAAAGTTTACAGCTCTCTGACAAAGACAGTGTGTGGAGGCTGTCTGGTGAGCCCCAAATGCTGGCCAGAGTCTTAGGGAGACATTTTACAGGGCCAGCAGCCTGGATCAGGGTTTCTACATTTTGGGTTTTCAATAGAGGGAATCCCTTTTCTCCCCGTCAGCATACACACTCATTAAATCATGGCCATTTTGGCAGAGAAAGCAGTTATGGTCTCCAAGCGCCGCTCAATTCAGTGCTAGACAAACAAAACTTGTGGAAGTGTCCGGGGTATATCTCGTCCTTTTTCACTCTCAAGCCAGCATATGACTGGGAAATCCCAAACCCGTGGCCTCTCCAGGAGATCTGCTAACCACTGGAGCAGCAGCAAACCTGAAAGTCCTCATGCATCAAGCTCACACTCATGAGGTGACCATCCAGTTGTCCCAGAATACATTAAAAGTTAACTTAGAAACATAATTGAGACTCTAACATGTAAAATCTGTATAGAGATCTACTATAGAAACAAATAATAGGCAGGGCTCCATTTTTAAGAAACACAACTAACTCTTATCCTTGAAACTGTTTTCAGTAGCCACCAATGAACTGGATCATCTCATTCTCAACTGTGATTCCCTCAAGACTCACAGGCCTCCAGCATACCTTCCCAGTCCAATCTCCTCCAACCCCACTGCCAACGAACCTAAGGATGGCTCATCCTTCACCATCCTTAATCCTCTAGATTTTCATCATAAATTGTTACTGTATCTTCAGGACTAGGACACACAGTGTCTTCTCAGGAGGGATTTCTAAGGGGCAGATCCACTCATTATAGAGAAGTGCCACGTGTCTTAATTCTCAGCAAAAAGGCAGGGTTCTTAAATGCTTGTGCAATAGACAACTGAGGCAGGCCTGGGCTATGTCCAGGTAAAATTGATGGATATTCTTGTTAAGAAGACATCAACTACAGATCCCAAAAGGCAGAGCCACATGAGTCCTCAAGGTCAAAGGGCAAAGAAAACCCATGGAGGAGGACAGTCCCATCCATTTTCTGATCAGGCCACTGGAATGTATACTTCCTGAAGAATTGCTGAGAACAGGACAGAGGACCCAAACCAAAGACAAGAAAGAATAAAGAATATGAAACTGAGTTCCACATTTGAAGGGAGTCACAGCAGGAAAGTACAAGAGAGAAGAATTCTTCTGATAGAAAAAAAAGATCTGTCTGCCAGTTCCTCAGGAGTGACAGGCTTTTCCCAGTTCTGAGTGGTGAGAGGAATTCCCCTCATTAGGCAGATGAGGGCTCCCCCAATGCTTTCCCACATTAACAACTAGTTAAGACTAAGCTGCTCCGGCAAGATGGCCAGGCCACACCACACCCATGAATAAGGCCCCAAATGCGTGGGAGGTGACAGCCCACACATCACTTACTGACTGAGCCAAAGGAAAGCTTAGCTCTGGGCAACATCCCATCTCTCTGCTTCTCTGTGTAGCAGGAGCCTTGCTAACAAAAGCAGGGGAAGACAAAGCACTCCCTGGGAACACCCTGTCCATGCCAGGGCAAAACTCTGCAGCTGTGTACAAACGAACATGCAGGGATTTACATGTGCATCAGGCCAGCCTTATACTCTTGGAGAACTTGCAGCAGAGAGCAAATACAGGGTGCATCCCACTCCTAAAATGCCAGGGGTGGGGGCACTTTCCAGTGTTTCCAGGGGTTGTCCATGACACACCCTTCCCCTGCTTCCATGTGGAATAGCCTAACGCCCCAACGCTAAAGGGACAGGATGTGGTTGTGGGCAAGAGCTACAATGGGTGAAGGGTTTTTGCAAAGCAACCAAACTGACCAATCAGGAGCCCAGGCCCTGAAGCTGGAGCTGATAACTAGAGGCCAGAGGCCAGGCTAGAACACAGCTCCCAGCAAATCATGGTTAACTGCCGTGAGAGAGGAATGAAGGCTCTGCTTGAACTTGCAAGTTTATTTCAGGTTATCCCACAGGCTTCCCAGGCTCCTTGGCAGGGAGGCGGAGGCGGGCAGAAGGAACAGAGAGAAAAGGCCGCTCTCCACCCCTTTCTAACTGTGGGATAGTGTGTCGCAACATCAACAGCAGTGGCTGATGGCTGTGGGAATGCACAGACAGAATACAAACAGAAACCCTGCTTCTCTTTCCCAGCCTCGCAGGCCAGGCTGCGCTGGGGCCTGCAGAATAATTAACGACACCAGCACATGAATACACAGCATGCAGACAGGGGGGAAAGATGGCATCATCATGGTCAATCACGAGGATAAATAATCCACAAGTGACAGCAGAGTGAGCTGGCACAGCAGCTTCCTACCTGACAGAGCAGATACTTAAACATAGGGCAGGTAAACACATAAACGTATGTCACATATACACAAGGTGGGAGATTCATCAGCCGTGAGAAAGAACACCACATGGATGGGCCCAAAAGGCAAATGTCAGGGACACAAGCCTGACACCGAATGGCAAACACTGCAGGACTTCACTTATGTGGGTAATCTTTTAGCTGAACTCACAGGGAAGAGTTCAATGGTATCTAAGAAAGGATGGAGTTGGGAGAGACAGATTGCAGTCACAGGTACAAACTTTCATTTAGAAAGTAGGTAACTGGGACAGGAGAAATCTGTTTATCATATTCAGTCAAGAAACTGTTGTCATGGGAACATCTATAGTCATACCTATAGCATCTCATAATCATTTTTCACCAATGGTAAGATTGTATTCCTGCCTATATATGTTATAGTTATTAACAACCACTGGTTTGGGGGAGGCTTAAGAGCCTGTGATATTTTTGCAGAAGACCCGAGATCAGTTTCCAGCACCCATGCTGGGTGGCTCACAGCAATCTGTAGTTGGGTCTCTAGGGCACCCAAAGAGATGAGT
Organism: Sigmodon hispidus; assembly: GCA_004025045.1. NCBI lineage: Eukaryota > Metazoa > Chordata > Mammalia > Rodentia > Cricetidae > Sigmodon > Sigmodon hispidus. Next base: position 93,850 of record PVIH01007429.1, on the reverse strand, counting down.
ACACTTGAAGTTTGCTAAGACACAGATGTTCACATGCACACACACACACACACACACACACACACACACACAGGTGTCAGCTATGTAAGATGATGCCGTGTGGATCTTGGCTGTAATAATCATAGCATCCACATGCATCAAGTCATTGTTCTGGACATCTAATGTGTACAGTCTTTGTCATTTATGCCTCCAGAAAGCGTAAGGGAGAAAAGAACATCTTCACTCATAAGGAGTTGGTCTCCCCATAACCAGTGGTTGTTAATAACTATAACATATAAAGGCAGGAATACAATCTTACCATCCATAAAAATGATTATGAGATGCTATGGGTATGACTATAGATGTTCCCATGACAACAGTTTCCTTGACTTGGTATGAAAAACATCTGATGCATAAAAAGACTTGACTAGGAGACCATCCACATGTGGGAAGCAGAATATGGAAAGGAACCCATGGAAGCCCACCTGTGAGCCACACAACTGTGAACTCTATGGGCTCAAAGGCTTACCATCCAGGTTTCACCTCCACCCTTCTTTCTTTGCTGAGGCCTTTAAAATAACTACATTTAAAATATGGTATATATAAGTGCTACAATAACTTACACATACTTCAATGAATCTCTAGATTACATTGGCTATAATCCACCATGTTCAATTCGCACTAGAAGAGTTTTGCTTGATCCACTTGGGCTTAAACAATGTCACCAACCCTTTCTGATATCCATCTTGTGGGACTCAAAAGCTAGATGACAAAGAGCTGGGCTTACCCTAGGTCTGTAGAATAAACTATAAGGTTACAATTCTTGACCCTGTTTGCTAACAGATATTTGGGGTACAGCTATGTTTGGTTTGAAGCTTGCTCTTATTTAACAACAGTTGCGAGGAAAATTGTAGGAAAGAAAAGGGAATGTTTCCCTTGCATATCTTACCATTGTGGGGTCATCCGGGTTAGACAGAAGCAACTGCAGCATGGTTACCTCCCTGTCTTTAGTCATTTTTCTTCATCTTGAAAATTCCTCTAAATGTCTTCCTCTAAATGTCTTCCCGGCTTCCTCTAAATGTCTCCTCCAGCTCCCGTAGGAAGCATCAAGGAGATGTGGAAGTCCACTGGACATTTCCCATGGCCACAAAACATATTTGAGCACTACATGAATTCTATATATGTCTCCTTGTGACAAGCTGGCATCTTCTGTGAATTCTGTACCACCCAAGGAGGGGATTCTTACAAATATTGAGCCTCTGGCTGGCAAGGGGCAAGCTGGGATTATACCTGTTCCCTGTGTCTTCCCAGAGGCAGGGACCAAGCAGCTAAGGAAGGCTATGAGTTTTCTCAGCTTGGTTGTGGGCATGCTCAGTCTGCTGGGCGGGAGTCAGGTAGGTTTGTGCTGAGAAAGCAAGTGGACTCCAGAAGGACAGGACTTGGCAGTCAATTCAGAAAGAAAAAAAATACAGTTCAGCAGGAACAGCAAGACTCAGGATACAGGCATCTGGTGTGGGCGATTGCAAAGGTTGATTCTGAAGAAACAGCAAGCCAAAAGGTCAAAGCCCTCATCAGCATAGAGTAGGGAAAGGTGATGTATCAAGGTCAGAATTTAGTTGTGGAAACTAAAACTAAACTGTTTACTGCATTTTTTAACAGTACAAGAGCAAGGAAAGGTGTGTGTGTGTGTGTGTGTGTGTGTGTGTGTGTGTGTGTGTGTGTGTGTGTGTATGTGTGTAAATCTCTTCACAGCTCATTAACCTAGTAAATTAAGTAGGATTCCAGTATGTCAGCAATATGGATGAACTCTACCATATTTTATCAGTGAACACACAACCAAATGCCTCTTTCCACAGGAGTTGTTGACATAAACACATTGACCTAGCCTCCTGGGTGTGGCCAAGCGATTCGGTGCTCTCACACTTGGGGCGTGTCTACATGGCCACCCTTTAAAGGGATGCAACACATGGCAGACCTCTCTCCCTTCTCTCTCTCTCTTCTCTTTTCTCTCTTCCCTCCCCCCCCACCCCCCCTCATTCCCCCAGTAGACTTAACATGACCTCCCGGCAGGGTGTCAGTGTGTTTGGGTGTTCCATCCCTCCATGAGTAAAATACTAACAGGAGTCACCACAGTATCTTCTCCCCAGCAAGTCAATGTGTGGAGAGCAGGCAACAAAGACATCAGTTCTCCTTCACCTGGATGAAACAGCAGGATTCTCCACCAGTTTATTCCAGATGGGTCTCTCTGTGAGCTCAAGGCTTGATGATGTAAGAGATGTTTTTGTAGAGAATCTCCAGGTGGCCAGCACATGATTGTATCTCTTGGTCTCTACACAGTCCCTGGGATTGTCCTGGGAGCCCCTATGCTACATTCCAGCAAGCTCCCAGATTTTCCTTCTGTCAACAGAAGCCCAGCCTGGGCTGGCTCGCCATTGTTTGTATCAGAATTTATGGTTTAGTCAAGGGAAGTGGCACAGGGCTGGGTGGGGTGGGGTGGGAGGGGTGAGGGCTGCCATGAGCAAAATAATCTAGTATTTTCTTTTGCTTTATTCTTCATATCTCAATGTCCAGAGAGGCTTACTGTGCCCAGCTCCGGAAGCTTTTATGAGGCCAAATACTTTCTCAATGACTTCTTTTGTGTGTTTTCTTCTATGTTTATGAATTTAAAGTCTTGTTGGGATAATAGAAGGTGTGCTCATGCATATTATATAAATATATAAAGCAGCAGTATAAATACAGACAATGGAAAAGTTTCTCTTCCATCTCAGAACCCCTCCCCCAGCTCTTCAACCCCTTTTTTGGCAGCTACAATCAATGGATTGTATGTATTTCCAGTAATTTTTAATGCAAAATATTCTATATATAACCACAAAAAATACAGATAAAGTCCTTGCTACAAATAAGCACACACTATACATAGCACTCTGTACTTGCTATTTTTATTTGACAATAGACTTTGGAGGCAACAAACATGTCCTTTTTTTATAGCTAAGTGGGTATTTAACTAAATGGATGTAATGTGTATTTTGAAATACATCTTTTTGTTTGAAGAATTTTAAATAATTAACATTTTGCAAAATTTACATTGCAATGAGAAAAATCCCCTTTTCTCTGCACTTGTGTGTGCAAGAGTGTGGAAGCGAGATTGACTTCTGGTATCTTAGTATAGTCTCTCCACCTTATTTTCATTTTTCCTTATTTTTCTGAGACAGGGTCTCTTCACCAAACTAGAACTGACTGGCATGAGAGACCCCAGAATTAGAGATACAGGTGTACAGTGCCAGACCCACCTTTGCCTGCTCAGAACGAGCAGGAGAAATGGAGAGAATGAGGATCTGAACTCATTCTCATATTCACGCAGCAAGTACTTTACCCACTGACCCATCTCCAAATCCTTTTTAGAAACATTTAACTCTAGCACGTAACTTAGTCTTAGTACCCCAGGGTACTTCTTTGATCATTAGCAGACTATTCCCTTGTCCCTGTCCTGGCCATCTCCAGACCTTGCAATTCATGGTCACCTGCTAAACACTGTCTCTGACTCCATCAACTCCAAGCTCCTGTATAATCTTGCACTGAGGTCTGGTCCACAGTGACAGAACATACTGACTGCTGTCAAGTTTCCAAGATCACACCCTGCCTAGTATTTGTAGGAGCCTGTCCTGAAGGACAACACAGGACTGTCCCATCCATTAGAACTATCTCACACAGCTCCTACTGGCACAATCGCATCTCACTCCTCTATTGCTCCGGTGGTCTGGGCCTGGGAGCCTCTCTGTTATTCATAGACTTTAAACTGCTCACCCTGGCAACCAGACCCCAAACATCCCAGCTGAAGCGGCAGATTGGAAATGTCCATGCATTATCTTTGGATGTAAAACATGGTCATTCAAGCAGAAAGGGAAAATGTGTTTCTGGAAACTTTCTCCATGAGGCAACCAGCACATCTGCCTAACCGTTTGGCACAGAAAATTCATGGCAGGGGCTGGAGGCCCAGTGGGACAGCGGAGTCACTAGTGTGCTGTCTTCCCTGGAGGGTCTTCCTGGACATCCAACTGAACAAGGAAAAAACCTAGTACATCTCCAAGTTTCTCTGTCCCTGACTTAAAATAACAGTAGCTGCTTTAAGACCCAAGTCAGGGAAGTCATTCTCCCTGCTTTGGGAGCAGCAATGTTTGCTCTAGATTTTATTCTGTCTTTAACTGCTTGGCACTTACACAGGAGCTCCCAGAGTCCTAAACTCACCCGACAGTTGGATAATTCTAGAAGGGAGTGGGGTAGGGTGGGGAATGAAGCTGTTTCAGTCTCCCCATCCTTGGAAAGAGCTTCTGACTTGGAGCTGGAAGGGGCCCAGGGCTGATGTCGCACCCCAGTGAAACTCTTTCCTAGACAGATGGAGAGAACTGGACCTGAGGGGTGGGAGAGACTGGAATGGAGCCTGAGTGCTGGCCTTAAGGGAGCATTGCTATGGTGAGTCTGTCAGGACGCCAGGTACCACCTGCACATTTCTATGTAGCTTTACCAGAGTACCTGAGCTAACCTGGTTGTGGAAGGCATTTACTGGGGGTAGTGTAGAAGAGATATTCCATCTCATTCCCTAGCATAAATCAAGCCCATCACCCATTTCTCTATAGTCCTCTAGCTACACAAATTGTTTTTACAGTTTTGGATGATGGAATAAAATTTTAAAAAGTCAATCATACTTCATGAATCATTTTCATCATAAAAATGATATGGGACTAAAATCTGTGTCTCTAAATAAAGTTTTTTAGGAACACAGCCATGCTCTTTTGTTTACATAGTACCTATGGCTGCTTACACATTGAAAGGCCAAAGTAGAGCCTTTGTCATTCAGACCAGATGGCCACAAACTCTAAAATATTTGTCATCTGGTCTGTCCTTTCCAGAGAAGTTTGTGGTCCCTATTCCAGGGCAGGCTAACAGGTAAGATCTCACGGCTATAACAGAGTAAGATGAAGGTCTTCATATTTTTTATTAGCAAAATTAAAAATGTAACAATAATTCGGTATAATGTTTTAATGACAGATCAACTACTGACAAAAGAAATGTTACTTGAAACAGTCTCACTATTTCACTATGCAGCCCAGGCTGGCCCGGAATTCACCAGTTAGCTGGGGCTGGTCTTGAACATACAGTTCTCTTGCCTCTCCTCCCCAAGTGCTAGAAACAATAGAAATCTTTTTTTTTTTTAATAGCATAACATTTTGCTAATTTGGAATTCAAAGTTGGTGTCCCTTTCACCAAATCAATTGCAAATGTTTATTTGTAAAATAAATAAATAAATCAAGCATTGTTAGTTTGAAGGTCCTCAGCCAATGGGCTGTAAGTTGCCAAGTCTTGCTGTGAGACAAGGAGGAAGTGGACTGGAATTTTACAATTTCACATTTCAGTTCCCTGCCACTGTAATTATTAAGAAGTATTTAAATGTTTATTATTATTGTTTATTATGTATACAACATTCTGCCTCCACTGTGCCTGTGTGCCAGAAGAGGGCACCAGATCTCAAGATGGATGGTTGTGAGCCACCATGTGGTTGCTGGGAATGGAATTCAGGACCTCTGTAAGAACAGTTGGTGCTCTTAACCTCTGAGCCATCTCTCCAGCCGGAAGTATTTAAATTTTAAATGTCATATAGACAATTGTGTTCTTTTTTCCTGTCTACATGCACTCGTACCCTCCTGAAGAGATCCTGAGCTCTCCAGGAAGGGCCATGTCTGCTACCTGCTTCCTCAGCAGTCACTGGCTTATGCAACAAGCCTGTATACAAGGGGCATTAAGGGCGATGCTGACCTTGTGCTAAACACTGGTGGAGAAAGCGTAGGGCTGTCACATATAATACAAAGAAGGGTGCAGTCCTGTCTATGGGTAAAGATTTAGAAGAAGAGCAGAAAGGAAACAAATGGAACTAGAGTCTGATACAGCTAAGCAAGTGGAATCGAGTAGCATTGAACAAGCATGTCATCTTTGTTGGATTCTACAGTTGGTTTTTTTTTTTTTTAGCTTAATGTAAAGAGCATTATGTCACGTTCCTCAGAAGTAAAGAACCTCTGCTATCCTTGCTCTCCCTGGAATTAGACCTCAGTGAACTAGCCACAAGGAAAGATAGTCTGTCTACACATCCCAGGGGCTGAAATGACTCTGCAGATTAAGACTCTGATAGTGCAACCACCACACTCCTTAGATCCAGAACTGTCAACACTCAGTTAAAAACACACACATGAGAGCATTCACACCAGCCAAAGACTAGAAATCTTAAGACAGAACCAGAGAAACAGGGAAAATAATGGACCACCCAGGAAGAATTAGCTAGAGATCAAGAAACTGTTGGCGCTTCAGGCCTCCCCTAGAAGTCACCACCCACAGAGCGGGGGGCCAGAAAGGATAGTCCAAGCTGACTGGGCATGGCTGATGCTTTGCCTGCCTACCCAACACAGTGCAGAATGGAGGGGCACTTAGTGTGGTATTTTAAAATATCACTAGAGGGCACTATCCAAGTTCAGGTCATACCATACCACATATATGGATCAATTTATTCCATGCAGTTTACTAACTCACACTTACCCTGTCCCTTCCCAAATCAAAGAATTTGGTTATGATTTGAATGTGAATGTTCCCACAGGCTCATGTGTTTGAACACTTGTTTCTCAGCTGCTGGTGCTGTTGGGAAGAATGGAGAACCTTTAAAAGGTAGAGTCTAGCTGGAGGCAGTAGGTCTAGGTGGGAGCCCTACACCACTCTCTGTTCACTCTGCTTGTAGTCTGCAAATACAATATAACAAGCCAACCTCCAGCTCCTGCTCCGGGGCCTTCCCTCCATGATGGAATGCACACTCAAACTTGAGTCCAAAACAAACTCTTCCTGATCAATTGCTTCTTGTTGGGGTTTTGCCACGGTGATGTGAACATAACTGCCATGCTGACTGACTGCCGACTGTGAGCTGCTACAAACCACATCCTAACTAGCAAGTGAAGAGTCATCGCAGGAGTGTAGAAGAAAGAAAATCTCAACTAGACTCTCTGAAAAGTCTAACAGGACAGTTTCTCCTGAGGCGCTACAAAGGTCTTCCCAAAGCAAAGAGTAAACGTGACATTAAGCATGGTCTAGAAACTGGATTGCTCTGGATGAGTCCAAACAAAGAAACTGATGTGCTTTAGGGGAGGGGGGGAGTAGTTACCAATGTGTCCATTGGGGAGACTGTGGTAAGGCAATGTGTGGCGAGGATACTAAACCTACTGACACAGTGTCGTATTACACTCTTACTTAAGCAAGGGAGTGCAGCACTCATGGTATAGAATGGGTTACTTTTCCCTCCTGTGGAAAAAATTTCCTCAGGGGTAATGCACAAAGAACTCATCATGTTCCGGACACAGACTGATCAAGATGCACTGCTGCTCTGGATGCCTCAACTTTCATTCAGTAAAATGGGTGTGAGTCACAGGCTAGGGAAACTTGAGGAAAGGCGACCAATTGGCCATGGAGGCGTAAGGAGGAACATGAGATGGATGGTGCCATGTCAAACAGAGTCCTCTACTCTATCGAGGGATCAAGTATGTTTTCTGTCTACATTTCTTCATGACACTTTTCAAGAAACAGAAACATATTTTTTTTTTTCTGAGTCTTTATACATACCACTAGGTGCCCATCTGCCAGAGAGCCTCTCAGGCAAGAAGAATAACAGAAAAGAGCCCAAGTAAAGGGGAAAACCTGCAGAATCAGGGTGCCAAGGGCCTGCCTGCAAAGGGCATGTCAGCTCACAATGAACCCGGAGATGTGCTCTTTGAATTACTCATGGAACTCTGGAACTCAGGAGACAATTCCTGCTCCAATGCTAAGTATGTTTCTAAAATAACTATTTGCTCAGTGTAGGCATAGGAAGTACACTCAGCTCTCCTCGCCGGTTGCTGAAGCTTATGCCTAGTACCCTGCTTACCTTTTCCAGTAGACACCTGCACGGAATCCAGATAAGGCTGAAAACAAGTGGGGGGTGGAAGAAGCCCTGAGTCAGTGAAATCCTGAGTGAATGTGTGCTACCGACAGGGTACCGACATGTCAGGGACCAAACCTCAGAGTCACGAGAAAATGGCAAAGCCTTCCCTGGACCATGTGTATGCTGATGGTATGTGCAGAAAATACCCAACATAGCCTTCTGCTCAGCCAATATTTACAACCTGAAGACGGCTCCCCATAGAGACTGCCTGTGATAGTTTAAATGTAACTGATCCCCATAAGCCTCTATGGAGTGGCACTATTAGGATGCATGGCTTTGTTGGAGAAAGAATGTCACTGCGGTGTGGGCTTTGAGGTCTCATATATGCTCAAGCCACACTCAATGAGACAGACCACTTCCTGTTGCCTGCAGGTCAAGATAAAAGAATTCTCAGTTCCTTCTCCAGCATCATGTTTGCCTACATGATGTTTTGTTTCTGCCTGTTATGATAAAGTAGTAAACTTCCAAACTGTAAGTGAGCCACCCCAATTATTTTCCTTTAAAAGAGTTGCTGTGGTCATGATGTCTCTTTACAAAAATAGAAACCCTAAGACACTACTCCTACCAAGATCAGCTAACATGCCTCCTTATTTAGCTGTGTATAATAATCACATCTCCTCGATTATCTGTATGTAATAAGCCCACCTCCTTATTCAGCAGTAGGCAATACCCACACCTTTCAGTCCAATTCCTAATAAACATGTTGAGCTGGAATGATGTGGCTTCTCCATCAGGCAGCCCAGTCTCTTGATCCAGCTTCTTATTTATTTATTTATTTATTTATTTATTTATTTATTCATTCATTCATTTATTATGTATGCAGTATACAGAAGAGGGCACCAGATGTCATCATAGATGGTTGAGAGCCACCATGTGGCTGCTGGGAATTGAACTCAGGTCCTTCAGAAGAACAGTCAATGCTCTTAACCTCTGAGCCATCTCTCCAGCCCCACACCTAGCTGTCTGTGTGTCTTTCTTTCCTGCATTCCCTTGCCTCCCTAGTCAGGTCCATCCCTGGAGCCATGTTTGAGATGGCACACACAGGCTAAAATCACAGCCATTTTTAGGACACACTGGCAAATTTCCTTTTGGATTGCATTTATTGGTGTGTGTGTGTGTGTGTGTGTGTGTGTGTGCACGTGCATGCGCATGCAGCCTGTGCACACTCGTGTGTAGGTCAGAGGACAGTTTAGGAGAGTCATTTCTCTTCTTCTACCACGCGGGTCCCCCCAGGGACTAAACTCAGATCATCAGGCTTGGTGACAGGGTTTATACACCGAGCAACCTCACCAGTCCACACTGAAAGGATTGCTCCATTCTCTTAAATGTATCCCAGTGTCCAGGAGATTGTGAATGTACACAAAGATCCTCTAAGTTAATGGACCACAAATTCAGCATGGTAACTAACACATCTCCCAGATGCAATGTTACTTTGTCCTTCCTGAAAACATGTCATTTTCCTGTTGGTTGGTCTCCAGGGCTGCAGGAATGCAGGGCTGCATCGAGGGAGTGTGAGGCACAAAGTTCCGGCCTCACCAACCAAGAAGCAGCACTTGGCTATGGCTTAGGCCACGCACTGCGGGGATGACCATCTACGTGAGGTCTTCCGCACTGTATTACCTGAAATAAAGTCAACAAAAAATACCCCATATGTACCGAGGGTTCTTATCATTACCCAAGATAAAGTCAGCAAAAATACTGATCCAGAATTCTTATCTCAGCCATTCATCCATGATAAACAATGGAATCACTTGCCACTCAGTGGATAGTTAAAATGCCGGGAAAGGCTGTCCCATTACACAAACAGGCTCCAAGGATGAAAAAGAGGGGGCTGAAAAGACAGACAGACCAACAGACCAACAGACATATTTTTTCTTTAGAAGAAGTTCTGGATACTGGGACGAGTTGAATTGCATTTCTATTGCTATCTTCAGGCAGAATCCTTTAGAGGGCCTATCCCGTATTCCTAGAAGCAAACACTTGTGGATTAGTCACATGATGCCCCCTAGTCCCACTACCCTCAGCTCTAACTGTTCAATGATGTTGGAGAATGTGAAAGTTAAGCAAATTTCTTAGTGGCATCAACCTTGCCTTCCATCTTCCCAGAGAGTGGAGCACATCTGAGCTCTCAGGCTGAGTCTGCCTATGAAGAGATGATTATTTCATTGGTTGAGATTTGATGGGGCTTTGTATGTTTTAGGTAACAAATGTGTTCACTATCCTTTAAGACAAAATTTCACCCTTTCCAGGGAGCTTGACTCATACAATCTAGGAAGAAAATGTAGCCAAAGTCAAACCCCCTTCTTTTGCATTAGCTAGGTCCTCAATGGCAATGTAATGCTGGGTGATGACCACATTTAGGTCCACAAAGTTTCCATACCAAAGTATGTGACTTTCCTCATGTGACTCTTTAGTCCTTCTTCTACCTGAGAGCAGACATCAACCAGAGAAGCCTCTAGATGGAACCTCCCACCACTGTGACCTGATCTGTGCCAGCATTCATCCTCTGAGTATAGTGGGATTATGCTGGTAATGTAAATATTTGTCTGCCTATGGGTTTAATAAAAGCTGATTGGCCAAAGGCAAACAGGAAGTGTGGGTGGGGCTACCAGACTAAGAAAACTTGGGAACATCTCAAAGCAGACACAGATACCAGACACAGATGCCAGAGTTGCCAGAGCTACCAGGAGATGCAGAGGAAATGCTGCTCTGAGAAAAGGTACCGAGCCGCAAGGCTGAACAAGATGGGTTGAGTTCAGATGAAGGAGTTAGCAAGTTATATGCCTGGGCCCTAGGTCAATCAGCATACACAAAGTTAATAAGAGCTTGTGTGTGATTATTTGAGGCAAAGCAGAACCAGAATTATTTACAACTGATCAGGATAGCTGACAAGGGACTTTCTGAAGGGTAATCTTTCAAGTTCTACCTTCAGTATTAGATAAGACAACATAATGCACATGTTAGCACATGGGGAAAGATCTAGGCACCATGAATCACAAGCTTCTGGGTGGTGGAAATGCTGTTTTTTACAATTTGTAACTCTGCATTAAAGAAGTCTACACATGCTCACAAATGCAGGGGTGGCTGTAAAGCAAGAATGAGGGAACTTACCACAAAATCATACTAATTAAAACAGTACAACAGGTATATAGATAAGCAGACAATAGAAAAACTGAGACTGTACCACATAGGCCATAATATACCTATCCAGTGACTGAGTTTGCAATCCAAGAAGGATTATTGAAATGCACCATTGACACAATGGTGACAACCACATGAAAAAGTATTTTAACTGGACCCTCTGTTATGCATTATAAAGAATTTCAGATGTTCAAACATTTAGAACACAAAAACGTGGAAAATAAAGGTGGTGGGCATGAAACAGGATCTAGAGACGTGGGAATTAATTTGACAGTTATTCAAATGGTAAAACAGAGTGAGCATAGTTTCAGGCAATTCAGTAGGTAGGTAGACAATGTGATCATAGGATCAGGCAATTAGGTAGGTAGGTAGGTAAATAGTGTGAGCATAGACCAGGTAATTTGGTAGGTAGGAAGACAGTGGGAATATACAGATACACCTGAGAGAAATGAGAACACATCAGGAAAGCAGTGGTATGAACTGTTGCAGCAGCATTATTCAGAGCCAAAATCACAAACAACCAGTCTTTCTACATACAGATGAACAATCTGTGTTATCTCCACACATGCGCATCAGATGGAATACTGTTTCTCATAAAAATGGACACACTACTCATACATTATTCAGTTTGGATTGAACTTTGAAAACATGATGCAAAATGCCAAATGCCTATGTGCCTGTGTGTGTGGGTCCATTTATATCAAACTTTGGACCAGGGAAATCTAGTTAGTGCTTAGAGAGTAGGGTGAGCTGATGCAAAGTGATGGCTAAAAGGTTTGGTTTTTCTTTCTGAGGAGATAAGAATATTATAGACTTGGCTGGAGTGATAGGTTAGCACAGATGTGAATAAACTAATAGAAAACATTGTACTGTTTTAATAGATATATATATATATATATATATAGTGGGGGGGGTCTGTGCATATGTGTGTGCAGTACCCACTAAGTCCAGAAGAGGGAGTCAGATCCTTTGACTCTGGAGTTACAGACAGTTGTGAACTGCCTGACATGGGTGCTGGGAACAGAACTCGGGTTCTTTCCAAAAGCAGTAAGTACTCTTACTGCCAGGCCCCTGAGCTCTTCAAATGATAAAAGGTGAGCAACATCAATAAAACTATTTTTTAAAGAAAAAGAAAATATGGTCCATTTTAAATGTATAACTTTAGAGGAAGACTTTCCAAGTGTAATAACTCCCAAAGGCACAAAAGGGGATAGGTTTAATTTAAAAACTTATAGAAAAAAATTGAGTTTATAAAACTAAATATAAAAGCAAATCTAAAGTCAAGAGCATGGGGGAAATCCAAAGAGTTAATTTTTTTAGTTTCTAAAAAATTAATTTTGTAAATAAATAAAATAAAAGATTGTCTGGCAAAAAAATGAACAAATGCATATGAACAGAGAAAACACATATACACTCAAACATGCAAAAGAATGCTCAGAAACGCAGATTCAGCCTACAAAAGGCACCGCACAGATGTCCTGGGCATGGGGAGGGCATGTCTGATACCCTGCTGATGAAGGTGTGAGGAATATGACTCTCTGACACTAGCTAATGAGACTAAACAGGGACATGGCCAGATCAAATGTGGCAAAATAAACTTGTAGTCCAAGCTACTCAGGAGGCCAAGGCAATGAAAACCAGCTTGAACAACATAGTGAGATGCTCCTATATCCACAAAAGGACAGCACTCCCTCCCCCCTGGCCTCCTATGAGAACAATTTGGTCAAATCTCTACAAATTCAAAACACACACTAATAAAGCATCTTAATAAAACAAATCAACAGTGAAGCCATGCACGGACCAGAACACAGTAGCTCCCACCCTGGGGGAGGCAGGCCGAGACACATTCTCAGCTTTATACAGGCAGCTGTGAGGGCTCCATCTTCAGGGAAATGGGAGACCTGTATACAGGTGGCTGTCCTTGGGTGGATGACATTCAAAGATGCATAGGACTGGAACAAGGGACATGGACAAATGAGTTCCCTGGGGCTTCATTTCTACTATACTCTGTGGCTTTCTAAAGCCTTATACCAAAGAAAGTGAGCAGAGCAAAAGGAAAGGGGGAGATGTGAGGGAAAGGGGGGAGTAAGGGTGAGAACAAGCACTACGAGGATTATTAGAGGATAGGAAAATGTCTGGAGGGCTAAGGGGACCCTTAACATATCATCACTGAGGGTAGATCCCAGGGATTTTGCATCCCAGCCTTCAAGTTCCTGCTGGAGAGCCTGAAGCTACACATAACCTGTGACGAGCATGAGATGCACTTAAAAACCAGCGCAAATATATGCTTGCATAAAAACACAGACATGAAGTTACTACACTGAATTCTTTATAAGATGGCATGAGGGCTGGAGAGATGGCTCAGGGGTTAGAGCACTGGCTGCTCTTCCCGAGGACCTGAGTTTGATTCCCAGTAACCACATGGTGGCTCACAACCATCTGTAATAAGATCTGGTATTCTCCTCTGGCCTGTGTGTATGTGCAGACCACTATATACATAATAAGTAAACAAATCTTAAAAAAAAAAAAAAAGAAAGAAAAGGAGAATGAAAAATAGAACTTTCCAGGTAGGGCCCAAACAGCCTGCAAATCAGACCATTCCTCTTTCCCCTGGCTGATGGGAGAGATACTTCCTTTTTGAGGGCGACAGAAGGAAGCAGAACCTGAGGAAATGAGGGCCGTGACTCCTCACCTGGGATCTCCTTTCAGCTGTAGACAATTACAAGGCTAGAGACCTCCTGGTTCTTGCCCAGAATCCCCTCTCTGGTCTTCATCGTCCCCTTCCCCTCCCACTTACTGGTATGAAGCAGACAGGCTGGGAGCAAGGACCTTGAGGCCAGTGCTGGCCTGTCCCCTCTATCTGTCAGTTCTAATGCACTCATCAACTCAACCACAATGGAGGCTGCAGGCAGAATGGGTTGCCCTGAAAGAGCCAACCCTCCAAGATAACTACAGAGGGTGAGCCTTCACTCTGTGGGTCAGTCAGGTTCTAGAAGACAGCATCTGAGAGATAGAGCCACTTACTCTCATCATATAGGGCCCTCTTCATCAGCCACCAACCCTGGTCTTGCCTTGCCTGCATTGTGGTAGCCTGATTAAGCCTTCCTTGCTCAATCAATGGCCCTGTGTCTATGATTTTGACCCTGCTCCAAGTGATGAACCAACTTCATTGGGAATGTCTGCTGAGGACTCTCTGAGAAGGGCCATTGTTCCTCCATTTAGGCCAGCTGTGAGCCTGGACGAAGGGCATTCATTACTAGGGACATTTGCCAACAAATGAGAGACAGCTGTTGGGCTCCAATGGTGTGTGGCTGCACACTGCCTTTGGTAAGGTTTATTTTCCAAATGGGGACATTGTTTCTCCCAGGTGCTAAGCAATGGGAAAAATGCTCACCTTCCCCAGCTAAGTGAGAGTCCATGGTCACCAACCATGTATTATGAGATGTCACGCCAGCTCTCAGTTTTATACCTTCCTCTAGTCCCAAAGAGAGGTCCCCCTGGTAACAACCCAATGCATTGCCGCCTGTGAGCCAGAGCCATGCCACCTCAGCCAGGGACTATGCCTTTCTTATTCCTCTCTTCCTGTGCTCACAGCAGGCCTGGGTCTTCATGCTCGAAGGGACCCACAAAAGCTCCAATTCTGGCTGAAAGAGACACATGGAGAACTTGACAGAAACTTCTAGAAGTCATTAGGAACAAAGTGAATGCCTACCTGTGTGTCAAGCACTCTGTTGACACACGTTTTAAAAGCTGTAAAACTAGCCATGGGGATCAGATAGTAACAGTGAGAACAGGAACCCACCTTCCACCATGTTCTGAAGTGCTGGTAGAGATTCCTTGTGGTGTACAGCACCCAGGACCAGAGTCTACTTAGAAAGACTTCTGGAAGGAAGGTGTGATGTGGCAGGAGACTGGGAGTATGCTCCCTGCCATGAGAGCTAGCATGAGCCTGGTGAGACCAGCAGATGATGGATACCTAGATATCTCAAATCCGGGCTCACCATAGATTATCTCATTGGGCCAGGCTCCTTTCAGAGCACATGGTTATCTTCCCTCATCCTAAAAGATACCCCAAGATGGCTGCACTGTGGTCATGACTTCATACCTCTGAGAATTTTTTCAGGAAGCCGATAAGATTATCAGTACCCCAGTCAGCAGAAAGTAGTCTAGAAAACTATGCCCACATTCTCAAAAAATGGATTATGGATGTTCATCTTTGTTAACAGTGTTGGTTACAAGTTGCTAGAGATAATAATGAAGGAAAAAAGTTATAGAAAGGAGATTAAATATGGGGTTCTTGTTTTTATTTTCTTAAGTGGGGGAAATGCTGTGGGATTATGCTCTTGTACATTGGTTTACTAAAATGCTGATTGGCCATAAGCTAGATAGGAAGTAGCAGTGTGGCAGACTAGAACTCTAGGAAGCAGAAGAGCAGAAGCAGCAGCCACAGAGGAAGGAAGATGAGATGCTGCAATGAGAAAAGGTACCAAGCCGTGTGGCTAAACATGGATAAGAATCACGGGTTAGTTTAAGAGTTAGCCAGGGGTTGGGAGCACTGGTTGCTCTCCCAGAGGACCCCGGTTTAGTTCCCAACACCCACATGGCAGCTCACTACTGTTTGTAACTCCTGTTCCAGAGATCTGACACCTTCATACCAGTGCACATAAATAAAGCTAAATAAATTTTAAAAAAATAGAGTAAGAGTTAGCAAGGAATAAGCCTGAGACTTAGGCCAAACAGTTTATAATTAATAAGCCTTTTGTGATGATTTGGGATTAAATGACTGTGGAACCAGCTGGGTGGGACATAGAAACTTCTGGCTACAAACAATGGCAAATCTAACCCTAGCTACAGGTCCGGTTTGAAGTCCTCTGAGAGAATGACCATGCTAAGGTTAGCCAGGTTAGCCCAGACTGAGCAGACTGCCCTAGAGTTAAGACACTACTGGGCTTTGAGATGTTTGCTCCTGCTGGCTCTGGCCTCCATTCTCTTCATCTTCACAGAAGAGATAATAATGTTTACTACTGGACCCTTGTCTTCCCCACACCTCACCCAGCTCTGAGTTTTCGGGTCTGGAATTAGATAAAAGCATCTGATAGAAAAGCTTGGGGAAACCTTTTATTAACATTCTTAACTCAGTTCAGACAGCAAGCCTCTGCATTCCAGGAGACTTCGCCCTGAGCAAAGCAATGCCAAGAATGCCAATGAAGGTTCTAATACACTTTTCCAATGGGAACCCTGCCTAGCCAACCCCAGAAGGTACAGAAATCTCATAAAATGGGGGTGGGGAAATGTTATTGGGTAGTTCAAGATCTTCCCACCATCTTTCAGAAGTCTCCAGGGATTAAACAAGATAATGGGCAGAAAGTGTCAAGGGGAGGGTGTCACTGATGAGTCAGTGAGCATGGTCACCACCAGATATGTGGAGTAAGGCTCACACATATCTTCCAGTATCAAATGCTTTCTAGGCAATAGCTGTAGGACAGCTACGTTAAAGCCTCTGGTCCTGGTTACCCCACAGAGAAAAGGCCTGTCACAGGACTTCTGACATGACTCCCTGGGGTGTTAATGAAGGAGTGTGATGGAATGTACTTTGAAATAAGACACACTAATCTTTTAAATCATTTCTCAAGATCTTGAACTTTGCAGGGTATCAGAAGGCTACAGCTAATGGTTGGGGGGGGGGTCCTCCCCGTGACAGAGACATTGCTGCACAGTGAGGAGCAGCTAAGTGAGTGTCCTCAGTAAGCTAGCTCTATGTAGGAGGAGCTAGTACTGTGCCCGCCCCCACAGCTGCAGCCAGGAGGCACAAAGGTTCTCCAGGTCCATGGGCAACCCATGGCCACACCAAGGAAGCAGAAGCTGGGAAATGGTCAAACACAGCCCGTGTCCCCAAGCAAAGATCTTTCTGAAATCGAGGCTAGCATGCTCCCCACACGAGTGCTGGTCTTGTAACTACAGAGGACCTTTCCCCTTGTCTGTGCTTTGCCGAGGGAAGGCACTCAGGTTTTGATAGGCATGCTGGCACGGAGGGCCTGCTGTTCGCAGGGATGAGAGCCTCTTGACCAACCTGAGTCTCCTCTCCCTACACCTTTTCTTCCAACCATGCTATTATCAGCCAGTCTCAAGAGAGTCCCCCCTCCTGGGTTTCTGTGACTAGGAGAGTTTGCCACCCCCACCCCCACCTCCCTCCGCCCACCCCACTCCATAGCTATCCCAGCTCCAAGGATGAAGATGTATCAGGAGCAAATTGGTCTTGGCTACTAGGTCACTATGGACTTCTTTCTCTCAGCCCAGAATTATACTCTACCCTACAATGCTATGAGAGTTCCCTTTATATTTATGTTCAATGTTTTTCTTTTTTGAAATACTTTTGCACATAGGTTTCTTTCACCAGGTGTTGAGAAGTGATTGCTATGGATGGGGAAAAACTGAGGCTGTGGAAATAAAGGAGCAACAAGATACACAATCTTCCTACCAATACAGGTTCAAAACCAGCTTTCCATGATGAACTTGCATCCCTCCCAAGCCATAGCTCAGGGGTGGCATCTCAGAAAGCAGAGACAAGAGCCACCAGAAAACAAACAAAAGCCCAGCAGTCCAGGGCAGGCTCAGGCCACTCATCATGACTTGAATACACTACCAGACTCTCTATCCACAAAATCTCATTCCGTCCTTACAATCCCATCCCTACAGGAATATGGATGGCATCAGCCTCTTCCTCCTAATAAAGAAGCAGAGGCTAAAAAGTCCAAGTGTCCAGGGCTGTAAGTGTCCAGCACCTATAGGAACCAAATCTATGTGAAGCCAGTCCCCATAGTTCTGAACATGACTGTAGAGGTGAAGAACCTGGTGCTTCTTTTTGTTTGTTTGTTTGTTTGGGAGACTTTTCCTTTTGTTTTGTTCTTGCCTTCTCGTATAACTGTGTAAGGGTGTCAGATCTTGGATTACAGACAGCTGTTAGCTGCCATGTGGATGCTGGAACTCAAACTCAGGTCCTCTGGAAGAAGAGTCAGTGCTCTTAACCACTGAGCCATCTCTCCAGCCCCAAACCTGGTGCTTCTTAAAGAGAAACAACCAGAAGATGTTGGGAGCTCAGAGGTGAAACAACGGTTTGGCTTTGTGGGAAGAATGTGGAGCATCTTTGGAGGGTCCCAGAAAACAGTCCTAACCCTGAAGCCCATGATCTGGAAGGCACAGTGCTTCTCATGGACACCGACTCCCTTGGTAAAATGTGGCTGATTGCAGTCAGTTTGCAGCACCTGACCTCTTTGGGAAGCATGAGAGAAGGCATTCCTTCAGGATCCTTGGCTTTCCTGGTGGTTGGGTGTGAATTCCAAATAGTCTACCTGGTGGTGACCTAGCCCTTTGGAAGAGGCAGTACAGAGTGCGTGGGCCAAAGCCAAATGTTCTCAAATGAGGTGCAAACTCCTGAGCATGCGCAAGCTCTAACCTTTCCTCTTAGTAATCAACTCCTGTCTCTAAACACACACCGTTCTAACACAGGATGGTTTCAGAACTTCCGGACTTGCTCATCCAGCCTGGGCCTCTCGGTTTGTAAGGCTCCTCCTTCCCACTTAAGTTTGACTTAAAAGTCTCCTCGTCAGAGTGATCCTCCATGGCCACCCTGGCTGATGTTGGATACTACACCACCACTGACAAACTACTTTCACATTGGTGGGCTTTCTTTCACATTACTTATATCACCATCCAAAACCCTCCTGTAGAACTCATGGCTGCTTTATGATCCA
This sequence comes from Sigmodon hispidus, assembly GCA_004025045.1. Lineage (NCBI taxonomy): Eukaryota > Metazoa > Chordata > Mammalia > Rodentia > Cricetidae > Sigmodon > Sigmodon hispidus. The sequence goes on along the minus strand of PVIH01007429.1, from coordinate 74,971 downwards.
CTCTCCTGCATGAGAATATAAATTAGAACTCAGCCTCCACCAGCATCATGCTTGGCTACGTCAGGACCCAAACAAAGTTTTACACAGCAAGACCTCAAAGTGCCTTATGTATGAGCACTTGGAAATACTGTCAGGTCATTGGTGATGTCATCATGACATCACAAATTCTTTGACCCAGAAAGGGTTGACATGGCCTTAAAGTATACATGTAAACTTGGAAAAACAAGACTGAGGATCTTTAGGAAAAACAGGCCAAATATCTTACTGTTGCATTGCTTAACGATTAAGAAAATGGAGTCATAAGTATGGCATCCAGGTCCAGAGACGGAGACCAGAAAGTGAACACTGTCAGCCAAGTCAATGGTGTGGCAGCTAGAAAAGTAAGCTGTACAGAGCCCATCCCTCGCTAGGAAAACGAACATCGGGAAATGGACCACCAGAGCCAACCTCAGGGCAGCTTCCATTTCCTGAAAACATTAAGCTTTAGTTCTGGACTTGAAACACTCACATGCCCACACCCGGGAAGGTGAGCTTTCTTTCTTGCCCATGCTTAACATCTCCAGCAGCCCCAGGCTCTGCCTTCTGTGCCCAGGGAAAGCACAGCACTGCATGAAGTAAGTGAGGCACCACATATCCTGACCCAAATGACTCTTTACCATACACACACACCTTTGAATCTCAGAAAAGATTTTTAAAAACAAACAAACAAACAATGCAGGAAAACAACTTTGAAATCAAGTAGGAATAGAGTCTGTGGAATATAAAAGATCAGTGGTCAAGTCAGATATGCCCAGAATGGGAGTATTTAACATATTTTTTGTATATGACTATTTCACATATGCCGGTGGGAGGCAGCAGAATGAGTCCTGGATTATAGTCTATTGCCCTTATGTCCAGCCGGTCAGGTGCTGGAAATACCAAAACTACAGTTTCTATTCAATCTGACAAGTATTTTGATGCTGGCTATTGTGGCGATATATTATATATTTAATAAAAATAGTCTGGAATATTAGAGGACAGAGCCAAGCCCTGAAGATCAGGGAGTGGTGACCCAAGCTTAATCCCATCATTCAGGAGACAGATCCATCTGGATCTCTGTGAGTTCAAGGCCTAACAGCCAGGCAGTGATGGCACCCACCTTTATTTCTAGCTCTAGGAGAGTTGAACCAGGAAGTAAAGTAGCTGGGTGGGAAAATAAATATAAGGCAAAAGAAGGCAGAAATTCAATCATTCTGTCTGAGCGTCCAGTCAGGCTGAGGACCTATGAAGACAGGACTTACCCTGTTTGGCCTGAGGAGTTGGCTGGGTGACAAGTGGCTGTGGTTTGTTCCCTGTGTCTCTGATATTCCAGCTTTTCTCCAATATCTGGCTCCAGGTTTTCATTATAATATGAAATAGAATTTGTGCAGTAGGCTATCAGTCATGACCTGTACTTAGTAACGCAGCCCCAAAGACCACTAAGAACCAAGGCTCTCCTTGTGGCTGGTGATAACTGAAAGATACACAACTATCAAAGGCCAGCCTGATTATGCCAGGTGTAAGACAAAGTGGTCAGGACTGTCCTCCCTTGGTGGTAATGTTGGATGGCTGCCCTCCCACCCCTCCCCTCCCCTCTGTGGTGAAGTGGGATGGCTTCTCCCCCACCTTGGCCCCCACTACAGCTCTGAAAACTGTATGTGAACTTTAGGGTCCAGTATAAGAATGGTCTCTTATCATAGCCTCCTGGGAAAAGGGCCTTGGACAGGTCAGCAATTCATAGGGCAGGCACAGGGCAGTGGAGCCTCCCCCTTGTCTCACAGCACACTACTTCAGTGTCTTACGTTGTCCTTCTCGGCCTAATTCTGCTTTGAGATTATTTCAGATTATATGTAGGTTTCTGGTCATATGGGTACAGTATAACATATAATGTCCCTTCTTGCCACCATCGTGAACTTTCAAACAGGCATTTTTGATATGTGTTCTGCTAAGCATGACTGCTCTATGAACCTTTAGTGGCTAGAAATGCTATTGTAAACATCTGTGACCCTGGTCAACACTAGTCTATACCCAAGGAAGAAGGCCTGGCTAGGGGCCTGGAGAATTCTGGGCTTGTCCAAGTTATGTAATAACAATATGTTCATGTCCCTGAGAAAACCATAAACAGAAAATACTAGAAAGACAAGGGTTTCTGTACATCAAAGTTAAGAGCATCCATTGGGTAAAGAGACATTCCCTGAACAGTCTAGAGCACCCTGAAAGAAACTGCATTCTCTTTATGATTCAGAGCTCAGTCACAAAATTTCCCATTGCCAAGTGTACCTGTTATGGAAATGTACGGAGTTAAGTCATTAGTGACATACTGGAATCTTACCCAATGCCCCGCCAGGACCCTTGGCAACCAGCTATTTCCTCCGCAATCTTAATCATTTGTCATGCTCTATAATGGCAAATTTTTTTTCTGTTTCAAAAGCTTTATTTTTGCTTGGTCCTAGACTTGGGAGGGGCTCCAGGGCGGCTACAAAGCTGCCTAGTGGCTGAGAGGTTCAGGTGAAGGTCTTGAGGCTGGCTGGTGCAGAGCAGAGGGAGCCCCTTGGAAGGCAAGGCCTCCTAGTCATGCTTGAGAGTGAGTCTCTCAAAAAGATACTCTCCCAGAGATGACTGGGGGCCGGTCACTCTGCGGAGGTTGGTCAGGTGGTTGCCCATCTTCTTGATGAGCTTCACCTCCTCATCCATGAAGTGATTTTCCAAGAAGTCACAGAGGTGAGGATCTGTGCGAGCAGAACCCAGGGAATGAAGATCCAAGAGGGCCTGGTTCAGGTTCTTCTCCAGGGCCAAGGCAGCTTCCATGGCCTTCAGGGTTTTACCCCACTCATCTTGAGATGGCTTCTGCACATCCTGGAAGAGCGTCCCCCCATCCCGCGAGCACTCGTTCTACATTTTGAGCAGATGCTCGGCACCCTCCCGCTTCTTGTCGGCCAATCCTCAGAAGAAGTGGCCAACACCCTCCAAAGCCACGTCATCCCGATCAAAATAGAAGCCCAGAGAGAGGTAGGTGTAGGAGGCCCGCAGGTGCAAGTTGACCAGGCGGTACACAGCGGCCTCCACTTCGGAGGAATAGTTCTGGCGAACCTGGGAGGTCATGGCTGATCTGCAAAGGCAGGAGGCGACGAGGTGGTCCCAGAGGATGCAGCTAGGAGCTGACAAAGAAGGAGTCCCTGGGTCTGCTCCATCCAAACACTGTTGAAGCAAGACACAGACCCATGGGCTCTCCCAGGCGCTGCTTAATGGCAATTTTTTAAAAAGTCATTTGTAGATAATGTCTTCTCTACACTACTGACTGCCTTTGCATATGTAGAAATGCATATGTGGGGCTCCAGCAGCTGGCCATAGAGACAAGCAAGAGGCTGTGGGGTGAGTGAAGTCCTTCCAACCCCTCAGAGCCAGGCCTCCCAGCATTGTCTCCCTCTCCCCTTCAGGTTGCTCAGCCTTCCTCTCCCCAGGAAAATCATCTCCTTCTGCTCAACATGCATATGCTTTCAGAATATCAGAAAGATGCTCGAGAAATGGGGTTGCCATCAGTCATGTCCCCCAAGATGCACACACACCCTACTTGATATGCTTAGGTCTGCAAAGAGAGAAGAGGGCAGCCAGACCTTCCCAAGACAGACTCCCATGTCTTTCCACCCTACCAAAGCTATTCCCAACATAATTCCTACATCATTTCACTCTGAGATGATTCCCAGCCCCTAGTGCTAAGGACAAGAAAGTCATCAACTGTCTCTAAAGCTACCTACATTCTTGGCGTTTCCTATGTAGGAAAAAAGGTTCACACTATACAGTACCAAAGTCGACATCAGGGTGAACAGGGCTGACCCACCCCTTACTCTGCTTAGGTGGGACCATGGGCTCCGGTAGAGAAAGTGGGCTTCTGCTTTCCCTACACTTTGAAATACAAGCTTTGCGCAACCTTGCCTGACATCGGAGCAAAGCCCGCATGCTCAGGAAGTAGTTATCAGCTCTTTCACGTGTCAGTGAAAGCAGCAAGGGAGGAAGGAGGTTCTGGGAGGGGCGGTGCTCCGGAGGGTCCCAGCTCACAGACAGCGGCTGACACTCCGTCTCTGAGAACACAGTGGCCTCTCCTCACTTCAGGGAAGCGGCTAAGCAGCAGCCAGACGACACCTGGATCCCATAACTCTGAGAGATCTGATCCCAGTCGGAAGTGTTTACAGTTACACACACCAAACCAGCATCATGTGATAGAGATGGGCGCTTGCCCACTGGGAAGTCAGAAGGTTAATGGGAAAAATTATTTTAGTCTGTGTTGAGCCTTCATGTTGGGAACTTTTACCCAAACAATGCGGGGTTCTCATGCTCCTCCCACCATGTGTCCATTCCCTCCTCTGGGACAGTGGCAGGAGGGAAGGTCCTGCACAGGCTGAGACTGAAATCCTACCCTCCCCTGTGGCCTGCAGGTCATGCTGCTACTAAAGACAGGGAGGGACAGGAAAGGACGCCTCTAAATAGGGGTTCAGATTAGTAAGTAGAATATTCCCGATGACTAGAGAGGTTGGCATTTCTTCCACTGGTCGCCATTTCCCAAGAGGGAACACTGAGGTAAGCACAGTTGCTCAGGGAGAAATGCCCTTTCTGAACTCATGCTCCATCTCTGAACAAAGCTGGCAGGAAGGAGAGTGGGTGGGACAGACAAAGCAGCCCACCAGGCAAGTATCCCCAGAACCCAAGGAGGTGGGAGGAGACCCAAATCCACAAAGCCGTCCTCTGACCTCCATACATGCATTGTTCATCATGGTGCGTGTGCACCCCATCCCCCATGTCTGTGTGTGTGTGTGTATTTCTCTCTCAAATAATTAAAAAATAGAAGAAAGAAGAGAGAATGGACATAGGAGACAATAAAGAGGGAAGAATAAGAAAATGTAAGTTGAGAGGAAGAGAAAGGGGAGGCCATCCAGCTGCCAAAGGAAGTGTGGGCCTCTAGTCCCCTCACAGAACCCTCGGAGCACCCCGCAGCCATACTTGTGCACATTGTTTTAGGGCATGTCCTTCCTGCTTTCTCAACACCAAATCTCAAGACATCTAGGGTGGTAGTGATGTGAGTCACAGACAGATTTCCACAGACACCACAGAGACCCTAGACTTACCCAGCTGAAGTGCCTACGGTGGTTCTCTCAGAAGGCCACCAAGAGCTCTGGAACTGTCATAGGTCTATGCTGCACTACACTTGATACACCATGACATCAGCCTTATCTCTAGAACATGTCAAGGTCAAGGTGTCCAAGGCAGTCCTGAGTAGATCAGAACCTACAGAGCCCGAGGTCAGCAGCTACAAAGAGCTCAGTATGTACTGGTGGAGATTTTTGGACTAGAAGTTTTCACCTTGCCCGAGGTGGTTCTTCCTCCAAAGAAATGACTCAGATGCTTATATTAATTTTATCTTATTTGGCCTATGTCTTAAGCACATTACTAGCTAGTTCTTTTATCTTAATTTAACTCATTTTTAGTATTCTACCTGCCATGTGGCCTGGCTCATGGCTCACCTGGATTCCTTACATGGCTCTTCTTCAAGGAGGGGTGGGGAGTCAGATGGATACTGAGTGACTCCACCCTCCTTATACCTGTCTCTCCTCTGATCCCCCACCCACTTCTATGTATGGTGCTCTACATAGGCCAAACCAGTTACTTTATTTACAGTACACAGAGAACATTTCTACCACAAGTATGGGAGGGCACAGAGTGAAGTTGCTAATGATCACCTTGCCATGTCTCAAGGACCAGAGGCCCTGCATCAAGCATCCAAGCAGAAGGCATGAGGCTGTCTGATCTTTAGTGCTTCTGCCAGAGACCTTTCACTTCATCTCCATAATTCCTCCTACTTATGCAAAATATATGACTTACTTTTTGTTGCTATGATAAAACACACTGACCAAAAACAACTTGAAAAGGAAAGGGTTTATTTCATCTTACATTTCGAGGTGATGGTTCATCACTGAAGGATGTCAGGGCAAGAGCCACAGAAGAACTCTACTGACTGTCTCCCTCACCTGTTCCTGCTCAGCAGCATCTCTTACACAGCTGAGGATCTCCAACCTAGGGATGATGCCACCCATCATTGGCTGAGCCCTTGCACATCGATCATCAGCAAAGACACAGACATGGCCACAAGCCAGTCTGATGGAAACAGCTCTTCCTCAATTGAGGTTCCCTCTTCCTGGGTGACACTAGGTTGTGTCATGCTGACAATAAATACCGACCAGCACAACAGCTCAGCAGAAAGGATTATAAACCACAATGTCTCTATTTGTAGAAGGCAGTAAAAACTATATTGTCTCTAGTTTTTCAAAAAACGTGTCTATTAGGAATGCTACAAAAGTCTTCACAATGCAAAGAACCTCAGGGTAGGACCATCTCCAGTGCATAGAGTCTGCGGTTATGATGGAATATTTGCCACAGGAGAACTAAGACTATAAAGATGAAGCTGAGATGCCCCAGGCAAGCTTGCCACCCAGCGGTTCCAGGCCCTGCAGCCAGGGACACCAAGTGTCCTAACAGAGTCTCTTCCAAAAGACCACATTTGAAATTCAGTAAATCAGCTCAATATGTTCTAGAACTGTGGGTATTAAATAAAAGAAGCCAGTGAAACCTTCAAACAATAAGCCCATTCAACACAATCTCTTTTTCTGCCCCCATCTGGGACTTGAATACAGTTAACATGAATAAATCCTGTTGTATAAGAACGGGGAGGGGGGAAGAGACACCAACAAAAAGGGTGGAAGATGGGAACAAATGGCAAGAGTCCAAGTTGCCAGTCTAACAGGATGGCTGACAGTTCCCCAAACCCAAAGGACATCAGTGTGAAGGGCTAACAGGTGAAGCAGGCCCTATAGGCCCTACCCATGACCCCCAGACACCCCTTTATATAAGCTAGCCTGACCCCAGGGCTTCCCCAAACTTGATCCCTCTGGGAAAACAGCCACAGTCAGACCTGTCTCACCAGAAATAGGTCCCCAAATGTCACTCTGTCACTGCAACCCCACACTGCCAACAAACTCAAGACAGAAAGACTCTGCTGTCTATTGCCAGTAATTCTGCTGGAATGCCCAGGAGGGACAGAATAGCTTTTGGGGGTGACTTGTGTTTTGAACATGTCAATGTTTAAGAGGAGATGTCTGTGTGAAATTCTCCAGTGTAATTCACATTTGAACATGATATTGTCCACTTGATCCTCATGGATAGCTGTTCCATGAATATCCAATATATTATACTTAATAAAGATGCAAAGACTGTGCCCCAGACAGCTAAGGCATAGAACCAATGGAATTCCCTCAAAAACAGAACAATTCAACATGCTTGATTTAGAAAAGGAAATCACCAGTAAGTATGGTGAAGACTAATAATTTGGCTCCTGTGTCATAAAATTCAGCCCTCCCGGGAGACATTATTTACATCACCTGGGACTAGCTTTGTTATTTTGATATACCATGACTCCTCCTCCAAATAACTCCTGGCATCATACTTGCTAGTAGAATTGCCAAAGCCAGAAAGTCAACAAAGAATGGATTGTGGTGCAGCCAGGACTCTTCATTTCAGTTCAGTAGCCTTCCAGTGAAAAGACCAAAATATTGCCATGGTCTCCATGGTGGAGCCACATGTAGCCAGTAGCAGAGGATGCAAGGTGATGTCCAGGGCTTCCTACCCAGGATCCTCTTGGGCTCTCCTGGTGTCTGGAATTTAGAAGAACTGATTTTCTAATGAAAGAAAAGCTTTCACCATCATGTTTTCTAGGAGTCTCCACTTCTTAGGATGCAGTCAAAGCTGAGTCTCTGTGCTTCATACCGGGATCCTGCTCTATCCCCAGAACCACCATCAGAACCAAGACTCAGTTCCCACTGAATTCCTGTAATGACTCACTGTAGTCAGTACATCCTCCATCTCACATGGCAGCACGACGGTCTGCAAGGCAGCAGGGTGTAGTGGAGAGCTCTTGGCCATTGTAGGTCTGGGACTCACCTGTGACCATTGAGGCTATAGAATTAGAGCCATGATTGAGGGGCAGCTTAAGATTGGGGTGCACATATGCAGAGCCTCTTCTGTTCTCTCTTGAATGGAGGACCTGACCCACTGACCTTTAGCCTTGTGGACCAGTCTAGCCTTTCAAGAACCACATGACTTTTAATCTCTTGTATCAGTGAGTCTCTCCTGAGAACCCACTAAATAAAATATATCCTTCTTTATCAATTTCTGGTGATTTGTGAGAATAGCAGGGGTGTGATTTTGTTTACAAGAAGCAGCAACTTGATTTGGAGAGAAGTGAGAGAAACCATCCTTTTGGGCTACACTGTCAAGACGGATGTCGAGCCACAAGTGAGGGTACCCAAGGGCCTGCAGGGCATTTTCAAAAGGCAGTTTTACCTAAGTATAACTTATACACAGAGGAAAACAAACCTGCCCTGATAACTGGACAATGCACATAGCTGTCCAACCACAATAAGAAGGCTGGACATCTCTATCATTTGTGGCACTTCTGTGTTATGTCCTGTTGTGGACCACCCCATCCCCCAGAGCAGCCCTGGTTCCTACAGAACTGATTCACTTTCTCTACAGGTAGCCTGGCCTTTTCTAGAAAGCTGAACACTCTAGGCTCCAGAGCCACCTCCTTTTGCTTGGCATCCTGCAAACAAGCCATCAGAGGATGCTTCCAACTACTTGTAGTTTCAGACATTCATTTTCTTATTGGAGAGATGGAACACTGGGCTCTGTCTCACCTTTGCTGTGAAGATTCAGAGATTCAACAGCTAAGCTTTGGTAATAGGGTAAACCCCAACCTCAATTTTCCCAAGGCTAAGGAGTTTCAGGGGGAGGGGAGGTCCAGGAAGCAAGACCAAGAAATTCCAGGCAAACCAGAATGACTGGTCACTTGATTTGGGAAAGCCATCTCCCAGGAGAGTAGACTGCCCCATGGCTCCATGGGATTCCTTCTGGGTCACAGCTGAGCCTTCTCTGGCTAGCTGCTGGCTCCATTCCTATGGTTTAATGCTGAGCAGAAGGGTTCTCTACAGTCTGCTAGTGCTGACTTCTAGGCAACTGCAAGCCCCTCCCCTCCACCAGGCCCACAGCTGGCCTGGAGTCCTGAGAATGCCTCAAGACCTAAGAGAAACTGGGCTTCTGTTGCCTTGCCCTCACTTAGGTCCCAGCAAAACCCCTGGCATCAGGTGCTCTGACTCACTCTGTCTACTCCAGTCCAGAGCTAGGCTGACTCCACCCACCTCTCTGTGCATTATTCTCCATACCCTCCACTTGGCAGAGGGAGTTTGAGCTTAGTTTATTTGGAGATTAAGTAGAGAAAAAAATGAGAATCAACTGACAGATCATTAGCAAAGAGCTCAAAGCACCTGCTGGAATTTGTAGGTCTCCTCTACTAAAACTCACCAACTTATCAGAGAAAATAAGGCAGGACCAGGATACAAGGCTGAGCAGACAGCAAGTCCTATCTTCCCAGCCTGCATACATAGAAGGGCTGCAAATGGTGCATTTGGGAAGCAAGGATGCTTTGCCTGAGTACTCCTAACTGTAATCTCCGTCAAAACTCTAAAAAGGATACACACACTGGAGCCTAAACTTACTGAGGACCCACATAGACCTCAAGGGGAGAACCGTATGACAGAAGAGCCACGGATATCACTATCTGTTCCCCTCACTGAACACATCATCCTCAGCAAAGTATTTACCAATGGTTCTTAGGTTATCTCATCAGGCTGCCTGGGTTAGTGATCAGTAGCTTACTCATATGGAAACAAGGTCCAGAAAGATTTATTGACTTGCCCAAGGTCGCATAGTATGTTAGTGGCAAAAGGCAGATTAGAAGCTCCACCCCTTGGGTGCCCAGACCAGAGGCTGGTTCCCGCTAGTCCTCCATCCACAGCATGAGGGGAGTCAGGTCTACACACAGGAGCCTGGAGGCCAGCTGAGCTGCTGCAGAGGGCACAGACAGGCTCATACTCACAAGCAGAGACCTGCAGGATCCTTCTCTGCACCATCAGACAGCAACACCCCTGTGCTGGAACAGACAGAGAAAGGCTCAAGTCACTGTAGCTGAGGGCAGCCCAGGCACTTCCTTCTCCACTTCTGGAATCTGGCTCAAAGATTTTGCTTCATTTCTTTTTCTGAACCAGGTCTGCTCTGGAGAAGCTAGGCACAACACAATATATGCTCTGTACATGACCACTCATGTATCCACACATTTATCCTTACTATGTGCCTGGTGAGGGGCCAAGAGCTGGGCATGGTCTATTGGAAGGCAGAGACAAAAGTCTCTATCTTGACAGAGCTGAACCTAGCAGGGAAAACAGGTCTGTACATAGCTATAAGACCAAGTAGTACCAATTCAGGACATTTGTTGTGTGTCTACTGCATGTCATGTATTAATAAAGCCCTACCTAAATGGGTAAAGGGACCTGAGAAGCCATGATGGCTTTGCAGAAGTCAGACACGGGCTGGGCCCTAAAGATGGAGGGAATTTAACCCAGCAGCTAACCCTTCCTGACAGAAAGACACTGACAAGATTAGGGCATTGCTTCCAGAAGATAAATTCTCCTTCCTCTCCTGTCCCCAAGCCTATGGCTGCTGCTTACCTTCTGCAGACCGCGAGCCCTGCCTCTCAAATGGGACTGACTCATCTCCTAGTTCAATCCCTAGCTCTGACCCTTAACTATCTTTGGAGACACAGTGACAAGCGAGTCCTTCAAAAATGAATTCCTTCCATACTTGACAACATTCTCTTTCCCACTAAGTCTGTGACTCCCCATCTCTCAACAGGAAATCAGTTTTATTTATAAGAATCACAATCCTAAACTGACCTTTGCTGGCAGCCCCACCCTCTCTTCCTCCTGCCATCCACTCTCTTCTCAAACACATCTTCTCTCTGAAGAGTCCTCAGTGACCACAGAGCAGTGAGGCTGGACCAGTGCTTGGAAAGCCACATAAGGGACACATGACAGCTGCTTTCTAGATGGGGAAACTGAGGCCTGGAAAGATCAGTGACTGGCCCAAGGAACACACAGCATGTAGGTCACTGGGTTTCTAGGCAGTGTTTCTACTCTGTGATCACGCCTTCCCTTCTGGTGGTAGCTACAGTGCCCTTGTCCCTGACTTGGGAGGAAGACAGAGGCCTTCAGAGGAACATTTCCTGTCCTTAGGGAGACTGTAGGAACCCCCACACAGCCTTCCCAGCTTTGAAGCTCCCTACCCATCCTGGCCCTTTAATTGTGCTGGAAGCAGCCCAGTTCCCAGGGCTTCTGCCCCATCAGGAGAGGGGAAGGGCCCAAAGGCGGATTCCTGGCTCCTGGCTCTGCCGCACCAGCATGACCTCTCCCACTTTCTGTTTTAGACCACTTTGCTGCCAGCCTCCCACACAAGGAGCTTCAAAGTCAGGGGTGCCCAGGGTCAAGGCCTGCAAGGCGTGAGGACTGGGACCTGGCTTTAAAATAGTGTTCACATACCTCTGTTCAAAGCCTGCTCTAGCTGAAGATGAATCACATCCTACTTCTTCATGGCTCAGAAGATACACTGAAATAACAAAGGAGCATATACACTGTTTCTCTCCACACTTGCTTTCATTTTTTTCAGGTTGAGGATGAGGATGTATACTGAATTCTAGTTGGCCCTCCATAGCCACAGGGCCCTTGACGTGGAGAGCCATTCCACCCAAGATCCACCGCATTTCGTGGAGTGTTAGGGAAATGCTGTGTTGATGATGTGTACTGTATATTTCAGCCGGCAACAGTTGCAACTACATTAAATGAGTATTGATGTCCTCGACATTATCTCCAAACACTACAATACACTGTAATCCAGACATGAAATGAAGCAGAGAGGATGCTGTGCCTCCACCCACTTGGAGAAGTCGAGCATCATTAGATGTTGGTGCCCCTAAAAGAAGCAGTTCTTCTGAGGAGCCAAAGGACTTCCCTCCCCCACGTGTGTGTGTGTGTGTGTGTGTGTGTGTGTGTGTGTGTGTGTGTGTGTGTGTGTGTGTGTCTAGGCCAAAGACTGTCAGGTTATTTTCCTCAATCGCTCTCTGTCTTATTTTTTTTTTTTTTTTAGAAATTATTCTCATAGGGACTTGCAGCTTGCCGATTCCGCTACAGCGGCCAGCCAGCACACACCACTCTATCTGGCTTTGCACATGGGTACTGGGGTAACGAACAAAGGTCCTCATGGTTACATGGCAACCATCACCCAAAACTACACCTCTATTTTCTACTTTAATTTTTTAAGTAAATATGATTCTCAACTTTGGATCATATTCGAAGCACCTGAAGACCTCTGAAAACTGCAGTGCTCAACCCACACACTAGAGCTTTAAATATGCATGTCTGGTGGGACCTTTACAGCTCTACTTTCCTGTGACCCATACATATATGGTTCCATGTGCAGCTGAGGCTAAAAATCAGTGCTCTAGGTCAACAAGGAAAAGGCAGAGCTATAAGTTTACCCATCTGCTTTTTCTCCCATAATTATTTTTTTTTTCTTTTCAGACTTTCCCTGACCATAGTTCTCAAGATTCCCCAGCAAACTCTGAACATTTTGGTTTTTGCACAATATTTCTCGGCTTCCTTCTGCCTCCTGTGCCATAAAGTCACCTGAGAAAGCAGTGAATGGACTGAGAAAACACAGGCTGCAGGGGAAGACTGATCCCACAACCATGGCAGAGAGATTGCTCCCATCCAAAATGAAGCCTGTACATCTCAGCCAGGCCAGATTGGATCCAAGTGTGATGCAACCTCAGGAAGCTTCAGCATGATGTTCCAAGTGTAATCCACAGATAGTAGGTCAGTCACATTTGGCCCTGGACCCACTCACCAGCTGGGAGAGCAATAGGAACCAGGATCCTTGACTGCATGGGGTGAGGTCAGCCAATGGGCTCACGCACAGTGATACAGGATGCTCTTAGGAGAGTCATAAATATATAAACACTCAAGGATGTGAACCTTTTCAAGGCACCCTGTAGGACTTGGCACTGAATCTTGGACACTTGTAGAGGTCTCTCTGCTTATACTGTGCCAAAGAGATTCACATGCAAGGCACAGTATCTTTACCAACACTTCATAGCAATTTCCAGAAGAGCTCCACTGCTCTGGGAAGGGACCCTCACATACTCCCACACCCTTTGTCTTCGCTTGCTAAAGCCATGGTGATCTAACAGAAGGGGATGAAAAGAACTGGGAGAAAAGTCTGAAAGGATTTTTAAGTATTAGACACAGGGTGATGTTTCAGTCATCACTAAGCTCCCTCAAGACAATTCAAAGTTAGCCCAGAGCCTAAAAATACAAGCCACTTTGGGGAGGAGGCACAAAAATGTGAGGCTGTGGACACAGAAAACATTTTTCTCCTACCATGGCAGCTTTCTAAGCCTTTCAGATTTAAAAACAAAAGAAAACGAATGAACAAACAAAAAAACCTTTTGACTCTGAGGACAATAATGAGCAATTCTACCTATGTAGAAAAGAGATCTCAAAATTGAAAAATTTGAAATATGAAAGCATTTAAGTTTTTTAATATCAGATAGCATCAGAATTATTTAATCAATTTTACATAAGTTCCAAGAACCCAGATAAATGGTTTTTCCTATTTAACTTTATCATTTAAACCACTATACCTATTCATTCTGTAACTATTTAGTCTTACCTTAAAAATATGGAGTGAGTGTATGTGTGTGTGTGTGGTATGTGTATGTGTGTGTGGTGTGTGTGTGTGTGTGTGTGTGTGTGTGCTGGAGCTCAAAAACAGGGTCTTTCACATGCCAGGTAAACCCTCTACCACTGGGCTACACCCCAAAACCGTGCAAAAAAATGTAAAGTCCCTAGTGTCTGACAAGCAAGAGTAACCTGGTTCTAGCCTGGTTCCTGGTTTATCAGCCATGAGGCTTGGCAATCATTGGAGACAAGACTTTGCAGTCATTGAGTTCCAAAGCAGGACTCATTTGCTTCTCCTGAGAACAGAGAATGCAACACACCTGGGGGAAGACGAACCCTACATTCTTCCCAGAAAAATTAGCAGATATTAGCAGCATGACACCAGTGAGACTGGAAAGCATTTCTCGCCAGAGTGGAAATGAAAAAGGCTAGTTGGATTCTCTTTTGCAATCGAGGTAATTCTCAAGTCTATCCATTTAATTCATCTCTAGAGCATACATCTGTTTCCAAACAAACTAACAACAACAACAAAAAAAAAAAAAAAAAAAAAAAAAAAAAAAAAAAAAAAAAAAAAAAAAAAAAAAAAAAAAAAAAAAAAAAAAAAAAAAAAAAAAAAAAAAAAAAAAAAAAAAAAACTACGACCTGAAACCAAGTTCCCTTCAGTTAGCTGGAAGCTCCTAACTGAGCTGGTGGAGGATGAGATTTTTCAGCTCCCAAGAGAGAAAGATAAACTAAACAGATTTTATCCTGTCAAGGGCCAATTCAGAAACTACACAAAAACCTGCGCCAGCGGCCACCCACCTGTTGCCTGCTAACTAACTTGAACCAGTTTGCTGCTGGGACAAAGTAGCTTACAACTTGGATCCTCCTTTTGGGGCCAACATCTGCTTCAGCTTCACAATCCTGGGAGCTTAAAGTACCTTGGAAGTCAGCATTTCCAGTGAAAGGCACCCAAGGCCTCCATTCCCCCAAGAGGTTCCCTCCTTAAGGGCGGAGGCCCAGGGTGGAGGCAGAAGCACAGCCCTGACTTTTTACCCAGAGAGAGGCTGTGGCTGCCGGTGTTTGAGACGGCTTGAAGGTAATTGCAGACTTTCCCCGAACAAAATTGACCAGATTCCATCAGAACTTAGATAAGACCACTGGGTTAGACTCGGGAGAGAGGCTGCAGTGAGCAGAGGTGGGGGCGGGGGGAGGGGGAGAAGTCTGCCAAGTGATTTCCCCTGGTGCCTCTCCCCGCCCCCCGCCCCACTGACCTTAGTGCCTAGACCCCTTTATAGGTGAGTATTGGCGGTTACCTGGTCATTCTGATAAGAAAACGCAAAAGGAAAGTCAAAAGACATTACTTGTTTAGGAAAATATGCTGTCCGCACAGGTCCCCTAATGCGAGTTCCATAGAAACCATAAAGAGCGAGATCCTTGGGAATTTGAGCGTTTCCCATGGGGAAAACAAATATAGAAGCCGAATTTCCTCTCGCAGGTTTAGCCTCAACAAACCCTTTAAGAAAAAATGTCAGTGCAAGAGGCTTTTCCCAGAGAAAGGCATGTGGGGGCGCACCGAAATATCCGCTTCAGGGGCAGCACCTTGAACCCCCTTTTCAAAGAACCTACTATCCAAGGCTTCTGGACTCTAGCCCCAGGGCTCCAAACCCTTCGGGCATATCCGGCCTGGCCCGCCCACCAGGGCTTGGCCAAGATTCCTGGCCAGAGCCAAATCCAAGCTCGCTCAGCTGCCAGGACGCCTACAGGCGCTCCACCTGCTGGGCAGCCCCACTGGGCTCCCAACCCACGCCCCTTGCAGCTTGGGGGTGCAGTGTCCGCAAGAGGCTGGAGCGGCACGGTTACCAAGTGGTGGAGAGTCGCGCCTAGCCTAGGACAGAACAGCGCGCCATCTCACCATATCAAAAGCTTTCCTTACCACAAGGAATTTGTAAGAAGAAGCGGTAGCACCTATGGAAAGGACCCTACAACTCAGCTTTCTGCCCCTAGCAGCCCCTCACTGTTAAGACCTTACTTGGGACCCTTCCACTGGAAACATCTTTTCTTCGAGGCAAACTAGGGGATGTGATGGGATGACTCCGGACACACCCTTGGTTCTCCAACAGGTGAGAAGCCTCACCTTGACCTCCAGGCAGATGCCCGGATCAAAGGGCTCGGACCGTGCTCTAAGCTGACAAGCCTATCGCCCGACCTGCGGCGCCTTGGTCACCCCCTCTTGAGCTTCGGTCCTTTAGGCGTAGACAGCCGATTCTGTTCACCTGAGTCCCGGTGACAAACCCCCTCCCTCTTTCCCCGGAGCAAGTAGGTGCGTCCGGCGCCCTTACCTTTGCAGCGCTCCATCCCGGCCACAGCCTGCGCTCTCAGCTTCGCGAACTGCTCTGAGCCGCGCTCTCCGCGCTGGGTTCTCAGCCCCAGCTGTGCGCTGGCCCCTCCCAGTGAGGTCACTCTCGCCGCCCGACCTCCCGGAGTGGCCGCCGCGCCCCCAGCCCTCTGATCCGGTCTCCACCCGGGCAAGTCGCCTCGACCGACCGCGCTAGGGATGTCCGCAGCCCGCCGGGACAGTTGGTGCTCGCGTCCTAGCGCACCCCGCACTGGGCTCCCCGCCCGGGCCACTGATCACTTCCTCCCAGGGCCTGAGGGCTGTGGAGCGGCGGAAAGAGATTAATTGGGCGGTCTTCAAAGCCCGGAGGAGGCTCCGGGAGCAGCGAGCTTCGGTAGTTCTCCACCAAGATCTGTTTTCTCTAGTGCGGGAACTACGAGCCCAATGCCGGGAGGAGGAGACTGAGGGCTAGGAGGTGGAGACGGACCTAGAGCGCCTCCTGCTTGACCCCTCGAGCCAGTGCGCTCATGTCAGGGGCTCTCCAGGATGCACTGCTTGAGCACAGAAGCGGAGCGTTCATCCTGCGCCTGCTCTTGGTCCTCCTGTCCTGGCACCTATGGATAGCACACACTTTAGGGCACAGGAAAACATCTACGTGCAGCCTGCTCCCTACTTCCAGGTTCTGGGGGGGCCACTGTAGCCGAGGATTTCCTGGGAAGGACTTGAGTGTCTGGGGCCTCCTCAACAAGCTTGGACCTCTTGGAAAGATAGCACCTGTCCTGAGGTCCATGAGTCTGATTCTTGACTCTGCATCACCTCCACTGAGGAACCATTTTCATCCCTCTCCAGTCCTTCGTTACTCCTGAATTCTCCCAAACGATCCACACTTACCTTTAAACTTTTGGGTTTTCACTCTTCAGAACGTGCTGTGTGCCGGATACTTGGTTTCTTGACAAATTTCCCAGCTTTCAGGAAGAAATACTTAAGGAAGGTTTGTTGTTGTTTTCTGAGCGACTTCGTCATGCTTCCCTGGAGCAGCAGACCTCCTGCCCCAGCCATCTGCACAAACACTTTCCTAGTTACAGCAGCAGCTCACAGGCCAACCTCGCCAACCAGGAGCCTTGCTCAGGGCTGCAAAGCCTCAGCCTTTCATTTTGCCCACTCACCCAGTGATAACAGGTCACTGTTTCCCGCCTGTTCGAGAAGAAACAAGTTTTAAGTGTGTGTGTGGGGGGGGGGGGGGAACTAGCCCGAAGTCACATGGCTTGAAAGGGCTACAAAAGGAGGGGCCCCAGGGCTTCCAAGTTTTATGTGTGTAGGTTAAAGACCTCCACGTGTCACGCGAAAACACACACACACACACACACACACACACACACACACACACACACACACACACGGAGGGCGGGAAATGCTGTTCAGCTGCACAAAATGGTCCAACATGGCACACACACTCTCTGTTCTGTGGTGGTTGGAGATCATTCTCAGCGGAACCCTGGGTTTTCTCTGAAGCTTCAAGTCTGTGGTCACTGGTCACCTTTGGCCAGACTCAGCTGGGTCTGTCTGCTCTAACTTCCTCACCGGAGGGTGAAGAAGGCCTGCTGGCTAATATCCCCTCGGGTTAAAGAGTCTCCACTCTACATATGGGAGCTGCCAGAAGTGAGGAGACTTGCCAGGGGGCTCTCAGACCCAGAACACATGCCAAGCAAAGCACAGGTTTCCTTATTCCAAATCCTGTTCTTCTCGTACGCTTTACCTCAGGCTTTCCTGTGATAGTAACTAGACAGGTTTGCCCCAGTAAATCCTCTGATACTCTTTCCGACTTTCAAGAAAACATGGATCACCCTTCCAGGCCCTCAAAGCTCCCTCATGTTTTACTAACATCCTTAAACCCTGCTTGTCTCTAAACTGGTTATTTCTTTCCTGAATCCTACACACACACACACACACACACACACACACACACACACACACACACACACTAATCTGAAAACCTGTTTAGAACAATACTGAAATGGCAGGAATCATCAGTAGGAATTTCAGGTGCCCCTTCCTTGTCCTCACTGGGCAGTTAAACCTCTTATTAATCTCTACCCTTGGTCACGGAGTTTTTGTCAGACACCTGAAATCAAGAACAGCATTGAATTCTATAGCAAGCACCACTGACATTTGGTGAGCTAACCAACCCAGCTATGGAGGGTAGCATATACTCTATGGACACACTGGAAAAAAATGCTGAGTGGGACAGAATCTCACCATAAGAATTCATCATGCTACTCAGAATGTCTTGCTATTTTGAAACTATAAATTATATATTTCTGGAATTTTTAATCTAACATTTTTAGATTTCAATTGACTAGAGAAAACTAAAACTGTTTAAAAAAAAAAAAACAAAAACAAAAACCACAGTGAGGGAGTACTGTTATAATTCCTAAGCAGAGATGTTTGTTTTATGTTTGCAGCAGTCTCATGTAACCAGGCTAGCCTTGTACTTACCATATAGCCAAAGATACCCTTAACTCCTGACCTCCTGTCTCTGCCTCCCAAGTGCTACACCACCATACACAGCCAGGAGAATTTTGTTTTGTTTTGTTTTAACACACACACACACACCAAAGGGGCTTCTCCAGCTGAGGGACCTGGGGGGGGGGGCTTTGTCCAATGCCTTGTTGCTTTACAAACCTTATCCTTATGTGCACAGAAATCCCAGGGACACACATTATGTCCTCTCTATTTTCAATGTAGATCTTAGGTAACTTTCCAAGGTCAGAGGAGGTCAGGGGCCAAGGCAGGCACATTACTAGCTCCTCCCAGGCTGTGTCATAGCCATGACTTGCCACTGTCCTTCACTTCATCTCCACTCGGTCTTTCACAGCAGCTCAGGAAGCCACCCTTTCAGAGTGCCAGGTTCAGTTCCCAGTACCCACATGGCAGCTCTAGGTGATCTGACGCCCTCTTCTGGCTTCTGTGTGCACTACATGCATAAATTACATGCAAACAAAGCAACTGTACACATAAAAAAAATTAAAGGATTAAAATGAAAAATTCTTTTTAAGAAAAAAACTAATCTTATTTATTTTATTGGTGGTTTGCCTACATGTATATTTGTGAGAAGGTGTCAACTTTGGAGTCACAGACAGTTATGAGCTGCCATGTATATGCTGGGAATTGAACTTAGGTCCTCTGGAAGAACAGTCAGTGCTCTTAACCACTAAGTGCTCTCTCCAGACTTAAAATGAAACATTTAAGAGCTCCCCATTCCCAGGAGTCCCTGCTCCTCCACCCTCACCCTCTCCTCAGCCCAGTCTACATCTATAGTCCTTTCAAGAAGGTTTAGCCTACTCACTACATCCTCTTTCACATTTTAAAAAGGTATCTTATCTTTTTACTTATCTGGTGCATGTTCATGTGCATGTTGGAGGCTGGAAGAAGAGTTTGGATCCCCTGAAGCTGCAGTTACAGGCTGTTGTGAGCCCCCTGACACAGTGCTGGTGTCAGTAAGAACAGCAGGCACTTTTGACCACTGAACCAGTTCTACACACACACACACACACACACACACACACACACACACACACACCCCACCCGGGTCCCATTCAGGCTGCTGTGGTTGACATAGCTCCCAGCACATACTCCTCCAATCATGTTACTGAATGAAAGTGTAGCTTGACAAATACCCAAGGAGACTATTTAAAAGTAGGAAAGGAGTCTTTTGGGCTTGTGGTTTCAGGGATGGCACTCCTTGTGCCTGGGCATTTGGTGAAGCCAGCATCAGAGCTGGATGGTGTCCTGGGCAGAGCCACTGACTTTGACACACTGGGAAGCAGAGAGACAACAAAGGAGAGGGACATGGTGTGTACATCAGTGTCCCTGGACCTAGTTCCTCCAAGAAGGCCCCTCCTCCTCCAGGGACCACATCATGTGTGTGGGGGGAAGGGTGCTAATCCACTGGTTAAGTCAGAACCTTTATGATCCAGTCACCTGTCAATGACTGGCTGTACCAGCTAGGACCAGGCCCTCAGCACATGAGCGTTGGATTTGGGGGGGCAGTTCATATATGAACCAAAATGAATAAATGAATGATTATTTAGTTTTTTCTCTTATATAAAAAAATTTCTTTGCTGGTTCAGCTGAGTGAGGAAGGTACCAGGTCTGGTGGGGCCCTGTGTGGGATGCGGTAAAGGAAGGGTTTTTAGAGGATATGGCATTTGAACCAAGACTTAGAGGAATGAATAGATTTTTTTTTAATTATTTTCTTTAGACTGGGGAGATGGCTCAGTAAGACAGTTATTGCTGAAGCATGAGGTCATGAGCTCAAACCCTCATGCAAATGCACAGGAGCACACACCTGAAATCACAGTGCTTCTTACAGTGAGAGACAAGACATGCAAGTCCTCAGGAGCTAGAGGGCCAGACATGTGGCCGAAAAAGAGACAAATGACAAAGAAGGCCTGTGTTCAACAAGGCTGAAGGCTGGGCTGACAGACAAGGCTGTCCTCTGAGCTCCGTGACCTACAACTCACGCATGCCATCCCCTATTCAAGACTCTGCAGTTAATGTGACACAACATGAACATCTTTTGAATCTGGTTGGTTGTTACAGCAACATTCTTTGTGTTCCACCATGAGGAACACTAGCTGGGGTCCACATCCACAACATTCCATTGGAAGAAACTGAGGCCTGGGTTGGAGGTTAGAGGTGTCCAATGGACACTTAGCAGATGACGACCCCAAGCCAGGGTATCTAAAGCACTCTAAAATAAACAAATATTTGATTCACAGAAAACAAGCCAAGCCTAAGAAGGGAAAGGGGGGAGTTGGGGAGAGGGCAGGAGGAAGAGCTCCCAGCATCCTGCGAGTTTAGTGACTTAGTGAGAAAAAGAAAGACCAATTCAGTGCCAGCCTGTGGGCCTCCTGGTGATGTCACCGTCCCCTTTCCTTGACTAACAGAGCTGAGGGTTGCCGACCAAGAAACTCCAGTGAGGGTGGAGGCTTCCAGCTCTACCCCTAAAAACCTTCAGTTCAGAAAACTACCTCTGCTCATTTATTTATGTAAATGCAGCATTTAGTGTTTGCTAAGTCCCTTGTCGTATCTGCATGAAGTAAACAAATCCACAGACCTTCGCTGTGGAGGATTCAACAGCTACTGATGTCGCTTTAGGTAGTGGTGGTCGGAGGGCATCTCCATTCCCACCTCACGTTGCTCATAGAGGTCAAAATACCAAGAATGAGTAGATTCGCTCTGATTACAATGTGGGTCCAGCGCTTTGTAGCTGAGCATCTCGCCTCTCCATCACCCCCAAGCTGTAGACATGCAGAACAGCATGGTTTCCTATCGGGACTTCACGCTCACAACTGCATCCTCCACTAGCAACTCTCTGGGTACCAGATGGCCTCACCCATCAATCCTCACTCTGCCAAGAAGCAGAGATGGTTATGTCAATCATTCTAAACTGTGGATGCTGAGATAGCACCTGCATGTCCCAAAACAGATCAAAACTGACCCACCATCCAGCACACAGCTCCGCATAGTCAACAGGGGTCTCAGCTGAGCATTTCTCTCCAGCACCATGAGCTGGGGAGAGAGAGTACAAATTCCTTAAGACTTAGCTCACCCAAATCAGAGGTTCTCCAGCTCCCTCCCTGGACAGGGGCTTTTCTGTCTGTGCATGTCCCGTTGTTGCCCCGCACTTGCCCCACCCTCCTCTACCCTCCGGGCTTCCCCTTCTTTGCTGTGATTTCCGCACTCCCAAAAATTTCAGAGCTGTTGAGAAACTTGGGACCAATGACAGATCCACTCATGAGACATGACTTTAAGAGTGCAAGAATCCAGAAGCTATGTAGTGTCTGTTCAAGGGTTCCGGTACGGATTCATTTCCTCAATGTGGTCGCCACTGGCCGCTCTCCTGCTCCTGTTCCTCACGGTCCTCCTGGTCCTCCTGGTCCTTCTCCTCTTTCTCGTTTTCTTCCTCCTCCTCTTCCTCCTCCCCCTCCTCCTCTCCTCTTTTTCCCTATGAATCTCTGGCAGAAAAGCAGGCAGACCAGATCCCGCAGCCCACAGGTTACTAGAAATCTCCAGACAGAACCAGCCAGAGAAGCACCCTTCTTTCATGTCCGGAAGCTTCTTTATTGGCTGCACATCGCCTTCCCAAGCTGGCAGAATCCCGGCGCTCTGACCCTTCCAGATTCTGCCCACAGCCTTTTCTTTCCCTTGAAGCTTCCGAGCACATATAAAGAGAATGAAGATGGAGAGGCCTTTGATACTCAGACAGGCTCTGTCAAGATTCATTTCTCATTTAATGGCAGAAAGTAAAGGCCGTCATTTTAGGTCTACTCTTTGGAACAGGCCGTGGGGCCATAGGAACAGAAACTGCATAGAGGCTGAGCAGTGGGGTTTATAGGTCTGTTGTTGGCTCACAGTTTTGCCACAAGCCTGCAGCCCTCACACTGACTCATCCACTTCTTCACAATGGGGCTTCCCCCAGTGACTGCTGCCAGCCCATTGTGGCATACCCAGGCCTCTTGGGGGCTGCCTGCAAGCCAAGTAAGCCAGTACAGCTCAGTTCCTTTAGCATGGCCAAGCTTCTAAGTGTCTCACATGGGATTTCAGAACACCACCTTCCTCATATGTAGGCCTGGACCTGGCTCCTGCTTCTCCAAGGTCCTGAGTAAATTCTTTTTAGACCCCCATTTTCCATGGTTTGATTCATGAGTGAAATTTCAAGCCGGCTGTCCCTGAAGTCTTTGATGGGTTGAGAAATGGAGCTTGGAAAGACTATACTTTACCAACTGGCCCAAATCCTAAACAACAACAAAAAATGTTATTAGAAGCCAAGAAAGAAAATGGGCCAGTTTGGAGCCCTTTGGAGGAGCAGAGAGGCCGGGGAGGAGGGACTGGAGGGTGCAGGGTAAGCATCTTAGCACTTCTGGACTGAGATGCTGCTCCTGCTCACCCTGTCTGCCCTTACTCTCAGCATAAATTCCGAGTTAGCTCACATCCTCATGTACAAGGTGGGAAAGAGCTTGCAGAGGCACATGAGGAGCAAGGGCAGAACCAAGGCTGGGCTCTACACCAGGGATTACCAGATCCTAACCATTGTACAAATTCTATGTGGTCTTATAATAAAGACCTAGAGCCAGATAATGGGGAAAGCTGAAATATCAGAGAGACAGAGAAATAAGCCACAGCCACTTCTCACTTACCTGAAAGGGTCGATCCTGTCTCTACAGTCCTCAGGCTCAATGCCTCTGAGTCCTCAGCAGGAAAGGACCAGGGTCCCAGGGCTGACTCCTCTCTCCTCTCTCCTTTCCTTTCTCCAGCCAGCTATCCCGATATTCCTGGATCAACTTTCCTAGTGCTGGGATTAAAGGTGTGTGTCACTGTCACCTGGCTATTTGGCCTTGAACTCAGAGATTCAGGGGATCTCTGCCGTTCAAGTTCTGGGATTAAAGGCCTGGATCCCCATTCCCTGCTCTGTGGGTGACTCCGTCCTCTGATATTTCAGGCTATTATTTTATTAAATATACAATATATCACCACACCCAATTTTTTCCTCCAAGCCTGGGAAAGATGCCGTATCTAGCTAAGTTCATGACTCTTGTTCTGCTTAGAGGCAGCTTTTCCAGAGCCCCCAGCACCAAGCTCTTCACCTTGACCACAGCCCTCCACATGGTAAGTATTCACGGTTACTTGGAGAGTGAGGAGATAAACAGGTGAGCTTCTTCATAGAAACACTGAGTCTCTAAGAGAACGGAAACGGGATCTTGTGCTGGGCATGGTGGTGCTTGTTTATAATCCCAGCACTTGCGAGGCTGAGGCAGAAAGATCATTGATTTCAAGGTCAGCCTGGGCTACAAAGTGACATCCTGTCAGTATATAAATGCATACATTTTTATCTAACTAGAGCATCTTTAAGTTATTGACACTGTATATATGGCATTAAAATTTCATGGAGGCATAATTAGCATAAAATATGTGAAAGAACTCCTTAGAGGAAGCAATGATAGACAAAACATGGAGAAGCATTGGAACGCAGGCTTGGAGTTGGGTTTAAAATCTTCCTTCTGTCTCTTCTAGCTGGATAACCTTGAATGACTCAGTGTTTTTCTATTTCCCTAGTGGAAGGGGAACAAAATGATACCCCCCTCCTGGTTTATTATAAAGACTATATGGTGAATACATGGAAAGTGTTGGCACCTCAGTTCACAGCAAATGTTTAGATGCCTTAATTCTGAGATTGCTGAGAGAAAGTTTGTTCCCACCTATATGATGATCTGGGGTGGTATGAATAGGAACAGCCCCCAGAGGCTCATCATTAGGGAGTGGATGGGATTAGGGATAGAGATTAGGAGGTGTGGCCTTGTTGGAGCAGGTGTGACTTTGTTGAAGGAAAGTGTGTCACTGGGATGGGCTTTCAGGTTTTAAAAGCTCAAGCCAGGCCTGGTGTTGTATGATACTTTGTTATGTTCTGACAAATAAAGCTTGCCTGAAGATCATAGGGAAGAACTGGCCACTAGTTAGTCAAAGAGCCCCGTTGGTGGTGGTACAAGCTTTAATCCCAGCACTCAGGAGGTGGAGGCAGGAATATAAAGCAGGTGGAGACAGGATCTCAGACCCCGTTTGGTCTGAGGATTCAGAGAGGTAAGAACTGACTATAGCTGCTCCTTTGCTTCTCTGATACCCAGGCAAGTTGTATTTGTCAAAAACAAACAAAATAACACAATAGCCCAGGGCCTCTCTCTTTCTGCTGCTTTCACATCTAGAGGATCTGGATGTAGACTTCTCAGCTCCTTCTCTTGTATTATCTCTGTGTGTGTCACGATGCTCCCATCTTGATAATAATAATGAAACAAACCCCAATTAAATGTTTTCCTTTCTAAGAGTCGCCATGCTCTTGGTATCTGTTCACAGCAATAGAACATGACTAAGTCAGCTTCTTAGGAGGGTAGAACCAAGGCCCCTGGTTCTCCCAGCCACAAGCATCTTGCTAGCAAGAACACTGATTAGTGCAGTGTATTGGACTCAGTGGGCCCTTATTTGGTCACTGAGATGCCACCAAACCATCTGTCAGTTGTCTCCCTCTGTCCCCAGCTAAGTGTAGTGTCAGGAACTTGGTTGGATAAGTTGCCTGAAGCCCTCCAAAACATCTGCAGCCTATGGGGTGGGGGTGGGCGTGGCTAGAAAACAGTAACCTGCCAAGACAGAGCTTCTCCACCTTAGCACACACATTCTGGGGATCATCTGGGAATCACCCTAAAGTGCAGACCCTAATTCAGCAAGTCTGTGATAGGACAGAGATTTTGCATTTCTGACAAGCTCCCAAAGGGTGAGTGGGGGGAGCCAGAGTAACTGATCCGCTATTTAGGGAGCCAAGTTGTGTATAAACTGCCCTTTCCCCTAGTTAACCAAAGAGGAAATGTTTCTTCTCTCTGCTGATGGTTGTACATTATTTATTTCAGGGCCTACGCTAGAATGTCTATAAGTTTCATGCTAGAAAATTTTAGAACAAAATCTAAAGGATTGTAACCTGGAGCTTCACCACCAATCTGTGCGTTTCTGTGATACTGCATTACCAAGGACTTGTTCAGATGTATTTGCTTTTTCCCCTGAGCAGGAAGGGGTGAGTGGGAAAGGAATCAGCTTCCTCACTTCCTGTCGAACACAGCCCCAGGCAGCTACACTCACTTCTGGCAGAAACCACCAAGAGAATATAAATGGGATCTTCCACAGAGGAGCCCCCAGCAGCTCAGGATATTTGACACCAGACCGCCTGTGGGATCGAGTCTGTCACTCAAATCAAGTTTTCTGTTTAATTCAAGTAAAGTTAGTGGATGATCTCAGGGTATGGAGTTCAAAGCCAAGAAGTAGGCAGGTCTCAAAAAGCAAGAAATGGCGACCTTTTCCCACTAATGTGTCTGAGTAGCTGAAGAAATAATGAAGAACCAGTCATTCTGACTGTAGTCATAGGCATGCTCACCTTGTGCCGTTTTTTCTTGAGTGGCCCCATGGAGTCAGGTTGCATCTCACTCAACTGTCATTGCCTCATTCAAAAAACCAGGGACACATTAGAATCTGTGGCCTAAAGAGCTCTTGAAATAGTCCATTTGGTAAAGTGCTTTGTCCCCAAGCACAGGGACCTGAATTTGGATCTCTAGAAGAGACTGAGGGTGGCAGCATGTACCTGGAATCCCAGCACTGGGAAGGCAGAGACAGAAAGACGCTTGAGGTTTGCTGGTTTGCCAGTCTAGCCAAATTGGGGGGCCCCAGGTTCAATAAGAGGCCTTCTCTCAAAAAGCAAGATGTCCAGACTAGGACTACTGAGATGGTTTAATGGTTAAAAACACATACTGTACTTGCAGAGGACCAAGGTTTAGGTCCCAGCCCTCACTGGATGGCTTACAGTCATCTTTAACTCAGTTTCAGAGAATCCAACTCCCTCCGCCAGCACTAAGCATGTACATGGGGCACTTGCATACATAGAAAACACTCATATACCCAAAATAAAAATAAATAAATCTTTAAAAAATAAATAATAAAGTAACATGGAGAACACTTGGGAAAGACACTTTGGCCTCCCTACTCATGCATATACATGCGTGTGTGCACAGCCTTCAACACAGAAGAATCTGTGCTTTAGCAGACAGACAGGGCTTTTCCCAGGGGGGATGTAAAAGTGAGATAATCCAGGGAAGCCAGAAGAAAGGTTTTCCCAAGCGGAATTCAGGTCTTGATTCAGGTAAGGCCTCAGATGTAACTAGGTTAGAACTCACAGATCCATCAATAATGATTCATGTACATGTCTTCCTCAACAAAACAAGCAAGATGTGACAAATTACAACACTGATCTCCTTGACATGTTATGAGGAGTCCACAGGTTTTGGGAAAATGAGGCAAACTGGCATGTGTTGGAATTCATCCAGAGAAAACTCTGAGAACAAAACGTGACCCCTGATCTCAGGCTTGGCCAGGTTTGTCCCAAGTGTCCTGTCATGTCCTGGGCTAGGCTGCCCCTGACACTGTGACAAGGAGAACATCAGACCCTTGAGAAGAACCAGGTGGTCAACCATTCCCATCTGAAGTTACTGTGGTTTGCCCCACAGTATAGAAATGCTTCCCATAGTTCATTCTCTAGACAGGACACTCATAAATGACAATGCATAGATAGAGTGGACTGAACAAGCCAGGGGAAAGAGGAGAGAGAGAGAGAGAGAGAGAGAGAGAGAGAGAGAGAGAGAGAGAGAGAGAGAGCTGTTTGCTCAGAGCTCCTTGAGCACTCCCTGCCTGGAAGGAAGCAAGCACAGCCACAGGGAGTCTGCTGGAGTCCTGGAAGGTCAAGGCCCTGGTTCTTGGATACTACCTGTGCTGCCTGCCCAGGACTTGGGTTAGTTCTTAGCCAGCATTGCTACATCTTTCCCCACTACAGAAACTGTTCCCTTTGCAATGAAAATAAGAGTTTATATATTTTCAAATTAATTGTTATTGTCTCTAGATGCATGTTTAATTGTGATGGATGCCATCTTTTTGATAGGCTATGCTTTGTATAACAACTCCTTTCCTGAGGAATATTTTGGCAATTTCTAGTTTTTAACATTCAAGATAGAACAACCAAGAATACCATTGTACAGATGACTTCTTCTTCTTGTCATCAAAGCAACTTTATTGAGACAGATAGAATAGCTTATCCACTGAGAATACGTACTCTGACAACAGTTTGCAGTTATCACTTCACTAAATAGCAAATATTACACATATCAGTGGTGATGTCATGCTCCCTGTTCCTTCCACTAGGTCTGAGCCAGCCTCTAACTTATCTTCTGAGTCTGTAGAGTTCTCTATCTTTAAAGTGTTCTATAAGTGGACTCACACTCCATTCTATCATTTTTCATGACTGGCTTCTTCCATTTAGCACAATATTGTCAAGGTTTGTCCATACTATAACATACTTCAGCACTTCACATTTTTATGATGCTAAATATGATTCTGTTGCATGAGTATTCCCTCATTTCATTTTCATCACAAGGGTATTTCCATGTTGGAGTAATGACTACTATGACTGTGAGCATTCATGTACATGTTAAGTGTAAATATGTTTCTGTTTCTAGTGGGTCCTCCATGTGATTTTACCCATAATCCAGCACTGCCTCCTGTCATCTAACTCATTCACATTATATTGTACTCATGACCTCACCACCCCACATCTGTTTCTTCTCTAGTTCACACTAAAGATCTCATCACCTTCCCTGTTTTGGAAACTCACGAGTATCCATTCTGCTTCCCTACATCCCTCTGTAGCCATAACCAGTCCAGTGGCCACAAAAACAGGAGCATTCCCGGAGATGGCATTGCTAATGGCCAGGAATCAATTCTTACCCAGTCACACAGCTCTGCTTGTGCTTATGAGATTATGTGTTTAGCATCAGTTTATTCACTATTCTATCTCAAGTGCTGAGCACAGTGCCTAGTTCATAGCAAGGCTTGTAAGCCTCTTAAGACTAGACAATTTGCTATATATAAGGTCTATTATAATGTCTCCCAGTTCCAAGTTCAGTAATATAATTTTTTTTATTTGAGTTGCTTTTCTTTTTTACTATGTTTTTAAAATTTTGGCATCATTTACATACAGTGCAATTCATCCTTTGTGGCCCACAGTACTATGAGTTTGGGAATATGTTTATATTAGTGTGATCACCACCATAATTAAAATGCAGGACAGTTCATCACACCTGACACTTCCCTGTTTGTCTCTGTAGACAGCCTCATCCTTCAACTCTGACCCTCAATTGGGATAAAAAGTCTTCTGACTTTATGGTTAGTGGGATCATGAGTGTGCAGCCTTTTTTCCCTTAAGATAATGCACTGGAGATACATGCATGATGATGTATCTTTTATTACAATAGGATGATGTATCATGTTCATTCCCTTTTGCTACTGAGTTACATCCCATTGTACAAGTGCCAGAGTTAGAGACTAAGGGGCACTCAGTCCCAAATGAGATGTCTACACCAAACCCACAGTTCCTCCCGAGGCTTGGGGAATCTAGACCTAAGAGAAAGAAAAAAAAAGATTGTAAGATCTGGACAGGATGGAGGATACCAAGAAAATAGCATCTTCCAGACAAATAAGACTGACTCACATGAGACATAGAGAATATGGCAGCACTCACAAGACCAGATACTAAGACAACAGATACTGTAGTGATTGCTGAACATAAAGACCTTGGGAACAAACATCAAGGCTGTTTATCTCTCAGAGAATTAAGGAAACTTAGCACAAGTAGAAAAAGCATTTCTAGTTATTAAAAATATAACTAAATGTGCAAGGTGACTCATCTCATTTCCTAGGCTTCTGACCTCCTCCCGCCAGCCCTGCCCCCAGGAAACCTTTCTACTGTACTGTCTACTCACAGTAGTGTCTCTTTCTTACAGTCTAGAAACTTCAAATGCAGAGTTTTATGGCTAACTGAAGTGTTTTCAAGACACACTTTATAAACCTTGGAATGGCAGACAGAAAGAAGCAGTAGAGAGATAATGTGTGAGTTCTGAGAATGGAGTCCACACAGAACCAGAGTGCTGCTCAGTATCGTCAGGGCTGAATTTCCTCTAGTTCGATTCTGTTCCCTGTGCAGTGTATTTGTTTGTACTGACACTCTGAGACTGCCAATAAAATTTAACCTTGAATCAGAGCATCTAGCTAACAACTAGCTGACCAGAATTAGCCATAGAGGTTTTGGAGGGCCGAGGATACATATATATAGACACAAGAAGTAGTAGGGATGGGCTTAGAAACGTTTCTGAACCCTTTGAGATCAGGGAAGGGGAAGTCACTGATTGTTTCTCCACCACTTCTGTGATCAATCAGATTTTTTACCAATATTTGAATTCTGAGTTTTATTATAATAAAAAAATTTAGATAAATTCTACTTTCCATTGTGAATTTTATGCCATTACATATTTGCCATCTGGAGAAAAGGAAAGGAGATGTGAACTAAATTGTCCCACCTACCACCCAGCCTGGAAACCACAGCACATTGAGTTTAGTCAGAACCTTAGAACTACCTGCAAAACTAGAGAGCCCTTAAACTCCAGAGGGCCAGCAGAGAGAATTTTCTAAGCCTATACAAGACTCACTCTTCAGGCTCAGAAAGCACACTGGTCCCCAGCCAAGCTGAGACCACTACTTACACATCATTTACAAACTAACACAGAGCAGCCCACAAAACTGGATTCAGCTGACCTACAACTTCACAAGTTGGGATAACTACAAACACAGATCCAAGCAGTCACTCATAAAGGAAAGACCAGATAGGTAGCCACATCAAGTCACAGACTGACAGAATTAAGAAGTAAACTCGTTCCTGAACTGATTTTAGAAATCGTATGGGAAGGATTCCTGTGTCAGCAGAGCGGGGCTGTGGAGAGCAAGCTGCAGATGTAGGGCTTCTAGAACACAGAGAAGGACAGACACCACAGGGCTGCAGGTGTCCTAGGTGCTGCCTTGAGCTTCTGCTGATGTTACTGAGCAAACAGGAAGTCATGTCTAAGGACAAAGTCAGCTCATAACCTCTGACAAAGTCTCAAAGAACTCCAAAGCTTTGACAGAACATTTTGTCTGAGACGAGGAAGAATCTGGTGGGGTTTTTTGAGTTTAGATTAGAGAGATTGGGAAATGAACAGTATGTGGAATCACAAAGTCTCAGTAGAATAAACTCCATGACCTTGGCACTTTGTATAACTTAAAAGTAACTAATTATAGAAAATGTGGGAAGATGGGCTTTCTGTTTTAAGTCTCAGACACTAGCTAGTCCCATTCTAGTGTTGAACAACTGAAATAAAGTTCATACTGAGAGGTCTCAGAATGGGGGTCCAAGATTGTTGGGTATATAGAGTTTATTAAATACATCCCTGAAGCCCCTTGTTCAAGTTTTGAAAGCACCGATGTGGGAGTTCTATACCCTGATGGTGATAAAGTTTATAGCTACTGATAAAAGTAATGATACAACATTGCCAACCTCATCAAGTGTCCTGTATGTCCAGCCCTGTCACTGCCTAGGGGACCGGCCTCCAGCAGCACAGGGTTCAAAAGGAATCCACAGCATCACTGCATAGTAAGACTTCTTTATCTGAGAGGGTTAGGAAAAAGACACTCACATTCACTTTTGATGGTTTCCTTTTTTATTCTCTATTTTTCCGTGTGTGTGTGTGTGTGTGTGTGTGTGTGTGTGTGTGTGTTTGTGTGTGTGTGCATTCATTGTTAATTGAAAGAGAAGGCACTCAATGAGGTCCATTTGACAGCAGAAATGGCCAGCCTCTTCTGAGCAGGACTGAGCCCGAAGGGGACAGATATTGGTGTATTTATTGATTGTTACACAAAGCATTTCCTCATACCAAGGTTCCTAATCTGAATTTACACTTTTTACTGAAGGAGAGCATCACATGCCTCCATGACTCTAGTTCTTATTATGTATCATATGCATTACATAATAATACAAGAGCCTCAGGCGTGCCTGAGACATCTTGTGACCAAAGTCTTGGGATGACTACAAAGCCCATCAGCAAAACAATTCTACAGATCACAGGAAAGAATCAGTGTTTTCCAAAAGGATTCTTCAAGGACAAAGTACTTCTGAAAAGTAGCTGTCCATTCTAATATTTATTCTAGACAGTGATTCTGGCAAATTCCTACAGAGTACAGGTAAAAACATGTATTTTTTTTAATAACTTTTTTGTTGGCAGGTTGCAAATTCCAGTTACAAAGAAGGAATCATTTTGCTATTTATCCTGAAAATTAATCTTATAAGGAATCATAAGCCTAAAGTTTTATACATAAAAAATAATCAGTCGGGGCTGGTGAGATGGCTTCTGGAGGACCTGAGTTCGATTTCTGACATCCACATGGCAGCTAACAACTGTCTGTAATTCCAATATCTGACACCCTTACACAGTTATACATACAGGCAAAACACCAATTCACATAAAATAAAAATAAATATTAAAAAAGTAATAATCAGTCATCTACACTTAAAATCTTTAGGGTGCATACCTATTCATCAATAGATTTTATTGTTTGTTTTGGGATATATTTGTTTGTTTTAATAAGAGATTGAGGGCAGAAATGAGTACAAGGACTTAATCATCTTTGATCATCAACTAACCCTAGCAAGATAATATGTCAGCTAGCAACAGTTGGGCTATTTTGTATTTGTGACCTCAGCTATATGTCCTTGTGAACTTTAGATTGTTTTCTGCCATTTATCATCTTAAGGCTATTATCAAAACATCTGATCTGACCTGAAGTTATTATAAGGCTTTGTTTTAGCTAATGATGCACACCAAAACCTGTGACTGTGTCTTTTAGCAATGGTTCCTGGGAGTCAATTGTTTCTCTTAATCATTAACTTGAGCTAGAGTCTATGCATCTCTTTAAGTGAAATTCACAGGCCCTCCCTATGTAACATTTCCTTGTACTAGCAAAACTCTGTTAAGTTAATATTGTTATTATCATTAGATGGTACAGCTTAGGAAAGCAGTCATCTTCATAATAAACTACAGATAAAGATGCCCAGTAGAAGAGTATGTCCCATGAGATAAACACACTACATTACAGGCAGCGGGGATCCTCCCCACACCCATTCACACCATGCCAGATACCAAGAAAGATGGCAGCAGCAAACATGTAAAGGCACAGCAGAGGACACTCTGAGGTATGGGGTGCAGGGTCCTGGGGCCGCCCCTAACCCACAATCACCCATCAGGGAGTTGGCTCCTGGTGGGCTGATACCTTGAACTTTAATTGCCTACAGTTGCCCCTCTGACAACCTGCTGCCTGTGCTTTGCTATGGGCTTTAACAATAAAATTTAAAAATTTAACAATAAAAGCAACCATTGTCACATGAAGAAGGGTTTTCTATCAATAGCTCTTACTCCTGCCCTGGCTCTGCACTGAGCTATTAACTCTCTAGAGTGATTGCAATCATAGAAGAGACAGGGCCGTGTCCTCTACTCCATGGCAAACATCAGAGCCACACAAGATAGTGTGCAGTGTGCTGTGGGACTATGCTTTTATAGGCTAAATTTGTCACTCCTATTCATTTAATAAAATGCTGATTAGTCAAGTAGCCAGACAAGAATCCTGAGAAGCAGAAAAGCAGAGCAGTAGATGCCAGAAAGAGACAGAGAAGTGGGGATGTGAATGCTGCCCTGAGCAAAAAGGTACAAAGTCAACTGGCTAAATAGAAATATGGGTTAACTTAAAGTATAAGAGTTAGCAAGTAATAAACCTGAGACATAAACCAAACAGCTTGTAATTAATATAAGCCTCTGTGTGATTATTTGGAACTAGGTGGATGTGGGACTATGGGTCTGTGGATCGAGATCTCAGGGCTAGGCTGAGCCAGAAACTTCTTACTGCAGCAGTGAAGGAAAACAGCCTCAGAAGGGATGTCTTGGCTGGGCTTTCAGCATTCAGTGTCTCAGGGATGAGAGCAGAGCAGATGCTGTATATCTGGTTGCTTTTCCTTTAAGAAGCTGGGCTCTAACTGGTTCTCTCACCCATGCTTTTCCATTTTAAATGGAGCCAATGCCTTGCAGATGAATTGACACATAAGCACAACCTGACATGTAGCCAGAAGTTTCTGGTCTGTCCAGCCTGAGGTCCAGACCTGCAGTTCCACAGCTACTTATCCCCAAATAATCACACAAAGGCTTATATTAATTACAAGTTGTTTGGCTTATGGCTCAGACTCATTACTTGCTAGCTCTTTCAACTTAATCCATTTTCATTAATCTGTGTATTGTCATGTGGCTTTGTGGCTTACCTGTGTTTCTCTACATCTTGCTTCTGTGAGTGGCAGCTGGCAGCATTTCTCTGTGATTTTATCCCTCCTTCCCCTTTATCTATGTTTGGATTTCCCGCCTGCCTCTAATCTGGCTTGTCATAGGCCAAAACAGCCTCTTTATTAACCAATAGTATTCACAACATACAGAAAGACATCCCACATCACTGATGGACTCTCCTAGGGTATCCAGAGGGCTAGCCCCTGCCTATGCTGAAGGCAGATCCAGGCCTCTAGGGATCTAACCTAATTCTCTCTGAAAGAGAATTCCTGGTCCTTATGTGACATCTGGCCTTGTGCAGTAGGGTAATAGTATTGGTAAAGCCTAGCAGAGATTTAGGGTGTTGGGCTACAACAGACCATCTCTATTCCTGACTCCACATGGCACAGCTAACCATCAGAACCATCTGAAAGCTTCTAAGTTTTGTTATATGGTATAGCTTCCCAGCTTCCAGCCAGACGTCCCAAATCCAAGCCTCCTTTTGGAATAAAGCATAAGATCTGCAAAGTTAGATTTGATTATGTTAGAACCAAACATAACAAAGTTAGGTTCCTCCTTCTAACTATTTCTCTTTGAGACAGGGTCTCATGTAGCCCCAGATGGCCTTCAGCTTGTTATATAGGCAAGGATCTTAAGTTTCTGGTTAGCTTGCCTGTATTTCCCGAGTGCTAGGATTGTGTGCACCACTATGTCTAGCATATGTGGTATTGGAGATCAGACACAGAGCCTCATACATGCTAAGTAAGCACCCTAGTGTTGTAAGAGGTTTCTGTCCCAGTCTTTCCAGTCTACACCACAGGTTTGACCAACAGTCTGGCAGAAATTTACGCAGTCCCACACGATCACACTGATGCTTATATTAATTTCTTGCTGATGACCTAGGGCCCAGGCTTATAGCTTGCAAACTACCCTTAAACTAGCCCATTATTCTCATCCTGTTCTGCCATAGGGCTTGGTACCTTTTCTTAGAGCAATAGTTCAGCTTCTTTCCTCTGTGTCATCTCCCGTCACCTCTGCAGCATCTGAGATGCTCTCAGAGCTTTCTGGTAGCCTCACTCACACTTCCTGTTGCCTTTGGCCTATCAGTATTTTTTTATTAAACCAGTAGGTGAGACAATTATTTACAATGGAACAGAATACAATCTCCCTACATTTCTCCTTTTTTTCTTTTTAAAACAAGAAAAATCTCAAATCTAATATCTTTTTTTCCCCATTACTTACAACCAACACTGTAAATAAACACAAACATCCATAATCCATTTTTTAGGAATGTGGGTGTAGTCCTCGAGGTTACTTCCTACTGAATGGGGTCATTGGCAATCTCATGGGGATCCAAAGAAAAATTTAGGATTATGGACAAGTCTTTAGTGGAATAGTCTCTAAGGCTGGGTCATCTCAGCCAGTCTTCTTAAAGTAGTTTTGGATTCAGACCTCAGAGGAAACCACAATAGAGGTGCTCTGAAATGCTGAATTACTTGGTGAAGAGAGTAAACTTAGTTCAAGAAACCCCATTTTATATATTCCAGTAGCCATTTTGTACTAAAATAGAATTCAGTTCACATTCCTGGCAGGTGCTTCCCCAGTTCCAAAAATAAACATATGCTAAGTCTATCTAAAGACACCTGGATGGTCCACCCCTCAGGCAGTAAAACCCACCAGCCACACCACCCAGGTGGGGTCCAGGAATGTTAAACTGTAAAAGTCCCTAAGCATGAGTTCATCAAGAACACACCTGCATCCTTGACCCCAAGTAACCCTGCCTCATGGTCTTTGCCTATAAAAACCTTGTGTAACTTGGGGTGCTCAGCTCTTCCTTGCACCGCACCTATGTGGTGCAGAGAACAAGCTCCCTGATGGCTTATATTGTGCTGACAATAAACCATGCTGTTGCATTTCAGACATCTCTGTCTCCGGTGGTCTATCTGGGTGATTGAGGTTCAGGCATTAGATTTGGGCCATCCATTTCTATTGGCAACTTTTCAGAGGGTCTTCCTTCGTCAAACTTTATTTTCTCTAACTGGGAATAAATCCACAATTTCTCATTTTCTGTAGAAATAAAGAGAAAACCTTTTCTGCAGTGTAGCATATCATTTGATTTCAATTTTAAAGTCAACTCATTTATAAAATATATAGGTTAGATTAATCTACTAGCATTTATAATCAAATGTCTTTTAGCAGCTTTAACTGCTTCATTTATAGTAAAAACAACTTAAAGACAATGACATACAGTATCCAGACACTCTTTGTATTTTCCATTTTTATATGGCTTATTACTATTTCCTTTTACTCTATTTCTTTTTTTTTTAAGGACTTTATCCTTTTTATTTTCTATTTTCTCTCTCAAGTCTATATATATTTTAAACATACCTATATTTTAAACATACCCTAAACCATTTGCTGGTTTTTTTTTTAATCTTTCTCTACTGTATATTTCTTATCTTTTTTGATTCTGTCTATACCTTTGCTTGGCTAGGGTAGCTAACCCACCCAGCTCTATTTCTTTCTGGTTTTGATCACACCTTTAACCTGCCAAGGTGTGGCTAAGGATTAAAGGCATCACTAGAATGGCTGTCAGGCTCCACCCAGCTCCTAGTCTAACTTAATAGGATTTAGCTTTTTAGCAGAGGTACTGGTAGGACCCACAATTATCATTCTGGGGAATTTTAGGATTCATATAATCACCAAGAAAAGCACTGCCATCTGTTGCTCATGAACTCCACTTAAGTATTTGGCAGCAGGGCCTCTTCTTAAAAGACTCACAAGTGTTTTGCCTCTAAGGCTGAATCAAGGAAGCCTCACTTAAAAAAAGCCACACCTCTGCTTGCCTCCAGCAAACAGCTGATCCAAGAAAACAATGTCACTAAGAATCAGTCTTTGACTCTGTTCCCTTTTGCCTGTGAGAACAGAAACCTTAAATCCACCAGAAGCAGCTTGTTTCTTACATTGTGGCTCAGGAACCGGCCTTGGTGCAGCTCTTAAGCGGCACTCTAAAAGCCCGCCATTTTTAGTTTAAACCTGAGCTCACATGCCTCACCAGGGTGTCTCTGTACCAGTGCTCATGTGAGACACACAACTTAGAAGCTGTCTTTGGCTCTGGTTCTGTGATTTAGAACTCTTCTTTAATTTTTCTCAAGGTTTATGTGGGTGAATATCACCCACTTCAGGCTGCCATTTGTTGTATTATGTTTCTGGCTCAGACTTTCCAGTCTAGACCAGAGGTTTGGACCCACTCTCAGCCCCACTGCCACTTAGGCCCAAATAATCACACTGATGCTTGTATTATTTTTACACTGATCAACCTAGGGCCCTGGCATATAACTTGCTAGTTCCTTCATCTGAACTCAACCCATCTTGTTCACCCATGAGGCTGAGTACCTTTTTTCAGAGCAGCATTTCAGCTTCTTTTCTCTGAATCTGCTGCCGTCTCATCTTTGTGTCTCCGTTGCATCTCTGTGGCAGCTGTACTCAGTTCTTCATATTCCTCAAGTTTGCCCAATCTGGTAGCTCCACCCAGACTTTCTGTCTGCCTTCACCCAATCAGTGTTTTTATTAAACCAATAGGCAGGACAATTATTTACAATGGAACAGAATACAGTCCCCCTACACCCTAATAACTGAGTCACATCCTTAACAAATTTCTACGAGCAAGGAAACTCTTACCTGTGAACTGAGATGTAGCAGTATCTATCCGTATCACTTAGGAAAATTAGAGGCCATGAGTTTGTAAGAACTGCATTTTATGGCTATGAAGAGACACCACAGTGGTGATATATTGCATATTTAATTCATAAAAAGTCTGGAATATCAGAGAACAGAGACACCTCTCCAATATTTTTTGTTTTTGGTTGGTTGGTTCATTTTCAAGACAGAATTTTCTGTGTAACAGTCTTGGAACTTGCTTTGTAGACCAGGCTGGCCTAAGACTCACAGAGATTTGCCTGCCTCTGCTTCCCAAGTACTGAGTCTAATGGTGTGTGCCACCACTGCCTGACTGTTAGGCATTGAACTCACAGAAATCCAGAAGGATATCTCTCTCTCTCTCTCTCTCTCTCTCTCTCTCTCTCTCTCTCTCTCTCTCTCTCTCTCGGATTAAAGGTGTGTGTTACACTCTTTGACCTTCCTGGCTTGACTGTGGGTGATTCTATCCTCTGATATTCCAGACTGATTTTATTAAATATACAACATACCACCACACACCACAATTGTAGCAACTCTTATAGAGAAAAATATTTAATTGGGGCTTGCTTACAACTTCAGAGGTTTAGTCCATTATCATCATGGCAGGGAACTTGGTAGTAAGCAAGCAGACATGGTGCTGAGAAGGAGCTGAGAGGTCTGCATCAGATCTGCAGTCAACAGGAAGAGAGAGAGCTAGTGGGCTTGGATTGGGCTCTTAAGACCCCAGTGCCCACCCCCAGTAACACATTTCCTCTAACACGGCCACACCTACCCCAACAAGGCCACACCTCCTGATTCCTTCAAATAGTGTTATTCTGATGACCAAGCATTCAAATATATGAGCTATGGGGCCATTTCTGTTCAAACCACCACAAACTATTTCCTAGTCTTTCTATTACTGCCATTAAACCCCACAACTAAAGTAATTTAAGGGGGAAAGGGTTTAAGTCGGTGTCCATGTCCCTGTCACGGTCATCGAGGGAATGCAGTGCAGGAACTCTGGAGGCAGGAGCAGGATCTGTGTCCATGGAGGAACACTGCTTATTGGCTTGCTCCCCATGCCTGGCTCAGCTCACCTTCCCATCCAGCCCAGACCCACTTGCTCAGGTATGTCACCACCCACAGTGGCCTTCTATATCAATTAGCAATCAAGAAAATGCACTGACAGGCTCATGGGCCTGATGGAGGCAATTCTTGCTGACATCAGGCTTCAGTCTTTTCTTTCTCCCAGCATGGGACTGGTGTTTGGGATCTATTGTTTCAATAATCTGATTCTCAGATGGGGGACACCAGTGTCTCTTTAGAATCTCTGCCAGGCCAGTTATGGTTTTAGGTTTCAACAATGTGCAGTACCTCATAGGGAGTAGAATAACAACTTTTAAATTGTAGCTAATTATTTATTTTTTCTGCTCTTGGTGAACCTAGGACCTCATGCACGTTGGTCAAGCCCTCTACCACTAAACTTCATTATCCTCAGCTGATTTTTTTTATTTTCATGTAAGAGGCTCTGGCTGAGTCCTGTTTACCTAATGTAACTCTTCTAATTCTTCATAAAGCAGTGCATGTTTCAGGACAATGACAGGAAGCTGTGCCAGCTTCTGTCTGTGGAGCACACAATGGTATTCATGGCCAGGCTTGGCCTTACTGGTATTTGTCTTTGAAAACAATATCCTTTTGGCAATCTTTTGGAAACAGTGTGCTTAATGCTGTGGCAATCCCAAAGAGCTGTGGATACCTAAAGATGACATGATCCAAGCCTTTAATCCCAGCACTCAGGAAGTGGAGACAGGTGAATCTCTAAGTTCAAGGCCATCCTTGACTACATAACACACTCCAGAACAGCTGTGGTTACAGTGAGACAGAGTAAAACAAACAAAGGTGTTATTCAGACTTGGTAGGAGGGGTTAGAATCCCACTGCCAAGCCAGTGAGCATGCTTCGATCTGGGTTGACCCTTCTCACACTAACTGGAATAATCCACATACAGGATCTAGGTTAGCAGAGGGTACTCTGTAGACCCACTCCCAAAATTGTTACCTGCTGATGTCATCCAAGATTCACTGGCCTCTATGCCTTTGAAATAGAGTCTCAGCAAGTCTGGATGGGTCTGAAAGCTTCTGGAAAGGTCTGGGCTGCCACCAGATCCCATTGAAATGTTGTGGGAGGGGCAACCATACACCCTGCTGGGCTCAAGTAGAAACAGCCCATAATTCGGAGAGGAAGGATTCCTAAACCAGGTTTTCTTTTTACTGAAGGGAAGAACTGGGTTAAGAGGTGTATGTGGGAGGGGCGGGGTGGAGGGGCATTGCAGCAACAGGGGACAGCACAATTAAATACAGAAAATCCTCTCTAGGCCCTGATATTGTGCTCCGGACAATGGCAGACTCTGGAGAGCATTTTTATCCATCTGGGAGTGGGAAGAACAATAAATGTGGTCACAGGACACCCTCTGTCCCTGACTAGCTCCAGTGCACCCCGAGTTCTGAGGACACCCTCCGTCCCTGACTAGCTCCAGTGCACCCCGAGTTCTGAGGACACCCTCTGTCCCTGACTAGCTCTGGAGCCCCCTGAGCTTTACAGGAGAATAGAGGTTGCTTCTTAGAGTCCGGGCCTCAGACAGGGACAGAGGGAATTAGGGCGGAGCTCTCAATTTCTGCAGTGCTCCTCAGCCACACTGGGCCTTCTCCAAAGTTGCCAGCCCCAGAGTTCCCACCCTTCCTTGTTGCTTCCTAGCCCACAATGGACCATATCCAGCAGAACAGGGCTGGAGGCCACACCCAGGCAAGGATGTCTGACTCTGGGAAGGGTGTGGGAGAGAAGCCCTGTCCAGCACTGAGCAGGAGGGGCTGAGTGGGCTGGTAGGCTTGGGTTTTTGTTGTTTTTTTAGACTGCTGGAGAATTTATACATGCATATACTGTGTTTTGATCAGACTGACTGCAATGCCCCCTACTCCAATTCTCTCCTGCCTCCCATCGCTTTTCTTCCCCATCTTTGTGTGGTGTGTTCTTTTTCTTTTGTTAAACCCACTGAGGTCACTTAGCATTGCCTTATGTGCACAGATTGTAGATCACATACTGGAGCACAGTTAGCCTCTTAGGACCAACCCATCAATTGCTAATGGCTCCTCATCTGAGTGTGGAACTTGGTGAGCTGGACTTTTAGCTGGTACAATGTAGGGTAAGTCCCATGAATGTCAGCCTTGTTCCTATGAGTTCTCATGTGCAAGAGACATATCAGGCCTGGTTGCTTTCTTTAGCTGAGGAAATCTCTGAACACTGGCTTTTTAGCCTTGAGCTGCTAAAGGGAACCACACATTTGTGAAGCCTTTCCGTAAATCACCACCATCTCCCATGGTGGTGTTTTGCAGCATCCCTGAAGTGGAAAGCACTTCTGAATGCCTCTTGTTTGCAGTCTGCTGTCCTGACTGGGCATCCTTTGGGATGGTTGTACAGACTTCAAGCTAGAGAGGCTGGCCTTCAGGCCTAGGCCCCCAAGCCAACCATCGAGTGATACTGAATAAGACACAATCTTTCTGGGTCTGTTTTCTTCTTTAAAACAGAAGTAGTGTGAGAATCAGCCTAAGAGCACAGAATAAGCTCAAGTCAGGGCTGGAGTGGGAATTCGGTCTGTACCACACAACAGTCAGTCTGCTAACAAATTCGATGTCTGAGGCTTCATTTTGTATCATGCCAGGTCTTGTCCTACTTTGAAGCAGGTATTATTATTATTCCTCTTTTATAGAAATGGAAATTGAGACTTACTAAGTTAAGCAAATCTTCATTAGCTATGTAGCTGGTAATTATGGGAGCCAGATCTGTTGGATGCTGCCCCCTGCATTCAGCCATGTAATGCTCTCTGTTTGTGTTAATCACCAGGAGTCTGTAAACTACTGTGCAATGAAGACTGCTGTTCTCCAAGTGTCTACAAGATTGTGAGCATGCTTTAATGATTGGATATCATATACAGAGAAAATGGAAGAAAAACATTACAACAGAAATGAAAATTCTCCAATGATCATTATAGGATAATCCTCCAACTGCAACCATTCACCTGGGGGCAAGCTCACAGAAGATTACCACAGCTGAGTGGGAAACAAGGCAACTGCAGCAACTATCCCCTCAGAGGAGGGCAGGAAGGGCTTGGAATCCTCCCCAGAGTATCCAGCCATTGCTACCAACCAATTCTGTGCAGTTTTACCATAATTGCAGGTAGATTCTGGGAGAGACTGGAGTATATA
Source organism: Sigmodon hispidus (assembly GCA_004025045.1). Classification (NCBI taxonomy): domain Eukaryota; kingdom Metazoa; phylum Chordata; class Mammalia; order Rodentia; family Cricetidae; genus Sigmodon; species Sigmodon hispidus. The sequence goes on along the minus strand of PVIH01007429.1, from coordinate 33,220 downwards.
GATAGGAGGGACTGGGGATGGGGATCCATTTATGTTGCCATGGGGGGAATCATTATTCATGCCATGTGCCAACCTTCCTAATGTATGGCTGTTTCAAGGCCACCCATGATCCTTCCCATAGCCTTACCCATTGCTCATAAGTCTAATAAACTCACTAGTTTTCCAGAGTGAACCTGGAGGACTCATATCTCAGTGTGTCACTGGTACCTGAGAAGGAAGGGTAGACTTTATTTACATCTCCTCTAGGAAAAGACTTTAGCATCATCCAATGTCACCTCTCCACATGATGTCCCGTGAGCCCCAGCACTCTTTTTTTTTTTTAAACTTTATTTATTTATTTATTTGCCTTGGTGTTTGCCTGGAAATGGAACTACAGACAGTTGTGAGCTGCCATGTGGTTGCTGGGAATTGAACCCTGGTCCTCTGGAAGAGCAGACGGTGCTCTTAACCACTGAGCCATCTCTCCAGCCCCGAGCTCCAGCACTCTTATCTCATGGCCTTCACCATCTCTCCAGGTAGTTCCTTTAACTCATCTAGGAGAACAATGAGACCAGAGAGCTTCTCAGTGCCTAATTATGCCTTGTAAACGTCACTGGAGTTTCCTGAGCAGTTAATGTGCTGGACACTGCACCATGTGCTCAGGATGTGTTTTTGTGATCTTTGGACGGGGTTTCTCACCTCCTTTTTCATTCTGAAGACATGCAGATTGGGCTGGAGGAAACGTCACTGACAGCTGCCCATGGTAGTAATGATGGGACTCATGGCCATAATAAATGAATCTAATCCTGAGGTATTATACGAGATACTGTCCTTGCCCTAAGGACACATACTTATAAGAAAGCAACATGAGATTTGAAGGGGACAGATTTGATATGTCCAGTTCTACTGGCTGAGAAGCCGGACATTTGCTTAGCCTCTGACTCTGGCCTCTAATCTACATGGTAAAACTACAGCAATCAGCCTCTCGGGGCTGTTAACAAGAGTTATGCTAACCTTAGACTAGATTGCCTAACATTCAGCAAAGAGGGCTTGCTAGAATTAAACTACAAAGCAGATGCATGCAGAGCTAACAGCATTAGGAAGCCATTGCCAAGTACTGCATACCATGGTCAATCATCAGTGTGCCAACAACTGTTGGGTAGGTCAGGCTGGCCATCGAGGCAGGCTCATGCCAAGGCTGCAAATGTGGCTTGTCTTCCAAAGGAACCTATGGGAAAGTCACAGACGACTTCAAGAACAGATGTGAAAGCTACTTTGCAGAGCCAGCAGTGGACATGGCATCTTCGCCCTGGCAGTGGATTCTCTCTATCGGCATTGAACATTGACATCGCTGTTCTATTGGGAGCAAACATGGTGTGTCTGGAAGAGGAAAGGGTATGGAAGGAGGGAAGTGGCCTTGCATTGATCACTGCCCACTATACATCTTTCAGTGTGAATTTTTCTGTGAGGGTCATTCATCAAAACAAAAGGAGTCAACTTAAACTGAAAGGTGGCCACCACAGCCCAGGTCAATGAGGTCATGACAAGGACTACTGGTGCCCTCTGCTGGTGAAGCTGGGGATAGGCGCTAGTGCTTGGGGAAGCCAGCTGGGTAGAACATGAGACTGGAGGCTGAGCCTCCTGACCTGTCTGTTCCCCCGAGAGAGATTTTCTGTACACAAAGGTTGATAACAAAATGGGGGGTTGAAAGATGCTTCCCCCAGTGTGCTCTAGGTGACTGCAATAGCTCATATTTACAGTGGTTCAAAAAGTCTCATCCTCAAGTCTTCCATTTTATCCAGAAGCTAAGACTGTCACTTCTGAGTCACAAACAGATCAAACATCATGTCTAGATGTTTTTGTGGTTGAGTCTTAAACTCAGAACATTTCACATGCTCAGTATCACTAAGCACCCCAGTTACAGTGTTTGAAAGGAATCCCCCCACACCTGCAAAGAGAGTAGCACCATTAGGAGGTGTGGCCTTGTAGGAAGCGTGTCACTATGGGGGTGGGCTTTGAGGGCTCCTCTGCTCAAACTACACCCAGCAGTAACACAGTTCACTTCCTGTTGTCTGTGGATCTAGATACAGAACTCTCAGTTCCCTCTCCAGCAACATGTCTGCCTGGTGTCACACCGCCATGCTTCAGCCATGATGCTAATGGACTAAAGCGCTGAAACCAAGCAAACCCCCAAATTAAATGTTTTCCTTTGTAAGAGTTGCTGTGGTCACAGTGTCTCTTCGCAGCAACAAAAGTCCCAGCTAAGACACCAGTTGATACTTCATTTCTAGTCAACTTTGTCATTATGGCCTGAATTACTGCATAAACTACTGGAAATATGTGTTATTTGATACATGTCCCATCATCAGTAAATAGGATGGAAAAATACAAGGTGGAATGGAGAGATGGCTCTGCTGATGTTGAAGAGCATGCCTGCAACTCTGGCTCCAGGCTCTACCACCAACCACACCTGTGCATGCTCACACAGGTGCATGCTCACACAGGTGCACGCTCACACAATTTTAAACATTGAAAAGAAACAAGCTGCTCTATCTTTGGCTTCAGTCTTTTTTCTGGTTCCTGGAAGTTTGGCTGATACTTTAAAAAGATGAACCTTCAAAAAGACCATTGGGAGCAGGAAACAAAACAGGGCCAAGGTGTATGGGAGGAAGCACATTGCTTTATTCACAGAGTACAGTGGTGAAGGAGGGTGGTGTGCACAGCCTGCAGCAGACGGCAGTGACAGGGGACTACAGACCCAGCTCTCCTCGGCAGCTGAGCACCACCAGCCCATAGGGAGCACAGCACAGCTTCCCAAAAACCTCTGAACGTTTGCTTTCATATCACCACAAGGGAAGGGAAGGAAGGGCGGGTAGGCGTTTCATCGGGTCAAAGCAATCCCATTAACCAAATTAGAAGAGATGTAATGCAGGATCTTTGGCATGGAAACACCCACATTTACCACCAGACACGTCTGTACAGAAACACGCCCCCCAAAATAACCCATCAGTTCTGCAGTCAACTGTCTCCTCCTCCACAGGTAAAATATTTGCGTGTATAGTCATTACCTTTCTGAAAGTCAGTGCATATAGGCTTGTCTCTTTCTACCTCTCACCATGTAAAGTGATTCATGGGACTGTTATTCTCAGAGAGACACAGAAAAGCATTTTATTTAATGATAACTGCCATTCAATTGCATTAAGCTTTTGGGAGAAAATTTGGCTTTGTTCAACTTTATTGTGTATACATTCACTGCTTAGAAAACTTCAGCCTTAACAGACACTGTCGCCTTCTTTGTGAATTTGTCACAACATTAAACACACACACACACAAGTGCAGGCAATCTAATGTCTATTTATCACCATCTCCCTCGGCTCCATGGGGAGAAAATGGAAACAGTAGCCTTATAGATGCTGAAGGCTTCTCCTGTTCCAGTAGAGTTGGGTGTCACTCCGAGACACATCACAAATCCAAAGCCCTAACCATTTTTTCTGAATAGAAAGTTCTTCAAAGGGGCACAAAAAAGTGAATTTGAAGCATACAAAGCCTTGGTTTGTCTAAAGAAGAAAAATGTAACTCAAAATTAAGGAGGGTGCAAAGAGTACAGATTAAACAGTCACCAGAAATAGTTTCAGAGCCAGGGGTCTTGCTTGGAGCACACAATCTGGAGCCATGCCAGCTTCCGGCAACAAGCCCTGGAATGCCACTCTAAGTTTGCTTGAGATTTTTTTTTTTTTTTTTTTTTTTAACAAAGACTCATTTGAATTCTTTTAAACTTGCAAAAGCAGATATATTTGACAGCATCACGGGGGAAGCTATTTTTAATAAAAGATATTTGCTTCGAAGTAAAGAAACTGGCTTTAGAAACATCACCAGCTGAGCCTCTCCACGCTGGAGGCGACCATGGAAAGGACAGAGGAGGGCTTTGCCTCAGGAGAGAAGCCTCAGGCTGGAGGCAACAGAATCAGGACTTGGGGAGAACAGAGGACTGGACACATAGAAAACTCCCTCCCCCCCTTTTTTTGCACCTTAATACCCACTAACTGCAGTTTTTCTCTTTGGGCTTTCAGAGAACAGGCAGTTCATGTTTAGTAGTTGAAGGAGTCATATTAAAAATATTTCATAACAAACTCCACAGAGTATGAAAATGCAGAGCTAGCTGTTTTCAAAGGCTTTTCATATCTCTAATAAGTTGCACAGGAATATGACACGAGAGTCTGGACTCTCTTGGAGAAATTTTGAAGGAAGCACGGAGAGTTCTGTGTGGCCTCTTCTAGGCCATGCAATCTGTATGCACTTCAAGTCACGAGTAAGTCAAATGCTAAAAAATATAGCCCTTAAGATACGCACCAAGTCTGCCATTCAAAGAATTCTCCCCCAGGTCAACAAGCTGCTTTGATTTTTAGCAACTGGAATTTTCCTGTGTTCAGCAGGGTGGGGTAAAGTGAAGACGCCCCTCTCCTGTGTTGTGGTCTGGGCATGCCAAGATAAATCATGTAGATCCCTTTAGTACCACAGATTGGACACCATTGCTCAAGCATTAGGTTTGGCAGTTAGAAATGCACCACCCTTCATGTATCTTTCTGGATGGAATCTGCAAGGCAACCCAGTGAAACCCTGCCATGACACTTTCCCAGGGCCATGGGTATTCCTACTGGGGATTTCTAGCAATACATTGTTACATGATACAATTCAAATGAACTACTATGCTGATAGGATTGCAAATCCCCCCAAGTTAGATGGGGAACTGATTTCAAATGGTCAAGAAAGCAGGAATTTGTTATTGCAAGACTTTAAGATCACTTCTTCCACTATCATTGCAATCCTAGGCAGGTCCTCTAACTCACCCAGATTTCTCTGTAGCATAAAAAGGAGGACTGTCTCTTCTCCCCAGTTCAGCTGAATTTTCCTATGTCAAGACAGAGTCACATTAACTTCATGAAGAGCAGGTACAGAATCTTAGAAACTGCTCCTGCTTATACTTCTGTCTCTTGAATGCTCTAGTTTTTCTCAGCTGTATGATTGTGAGTGTAACATCTTAACCAGTGCAAAGCATGGTGGGTCATTTATTATTTCCATTCTAGATAAACAAAGTCTCCCACCAGGAAACCACTGCTCACTGTGCCAGGGAAGCCCAGAGGTACCTTACTCTCCATCCTGTACGATGCAGGGAAACATGAGAACCAGGTAGCACAAGGCCCGTGCTGAGTCAGTGAGTGCTGGACAGCAGTGAGAGCAAAACATTGAAAATGTGAGAAGTGAGGGCCGTGCACGGGAAGCCACCGAGAGGAGCTGGACTCGTCGACTCAGGCCATGCAGTACAGCAGTATGGCTCTCTTGATAACTGTGCTAACAGGCCCACTGTGCAGGCTTGGGAGCATAGCTTTCTTACTGAGCTGCCTTGCGAGAGTGTGGCAGTGTTAGCACAGGTCTGCAGCATGGGCGCCGAACCTATGTTACCGACAGCCAATCACTCTCGTCCTTGAAGGAATTTCTACATTTTGTGTTGAGTGGTATTTGTGAGTGAATTCAAATGCTTTCTCCTTTGGCTGTAACTCAGAGCTAAAATTCCCAAGAAGAGCCCCACAGCAGAATAACCAATGTGATCTAAAGCTCCTTCCTGTGGATCTGGAGAGATTTGTTATGATCCAACTCATACCAGTCCTTATGATGTGGCCTTGCTAACACATTTTAATGAAAAAACTGGGTTCTGATTTGCATTGAGAGTTACAGAATATGGGAGGGATCCAGTGAAACTGATGCCCTGAGCCCTAACTATCCTGGTCTCAAATGTGTGGTCTGTAGTCTCTCCAGCTCACTGAATATGCTGGTTTCTAATCACCCTCCTGAGACTCACTGTTGATCTCTGGGTCACATGCTCTGTGCAAAGCCACAGCACAGTGTAGGAAACACTCACACGAAGGCCACAAAGCACGTAGAGACTCAGAACTTTTCTGGATAAGCTACACACAGGCCTGAACACATGTGGACACATCAGTTATGCTAGGGCAAGAAGGAAACTTAAACCAGGCCACATGACATCTGTCTGAAGCAATCTATTTGAAAGTTGCAGAGATCTGAAGGAGAAAAATATATCTTCCCTTAGTCTATGTCCTTAAAACACAGTATCAGCCGGGACTTGACCTGACCCATCAGATGACAGACAGCAGGGAAACTGAGGGGGAATCATGACAGCAGGAAAACATAGATCTGCCTTCTCTATGAGAGACATGATTCATGGGCAGAAGTCACCCACCAGCAGCCAGACCAATCTAGAAACTCATTCTGCCTTTCCTTTCTTTGCAAAGGTGAACACACCGCTCCTGTCAGTTTATAGGGAGAAAGGGCTGAGCACACTGTCAGAGCAGAAAAAACCATTCAGGGAGGGAGGGAAGGAGAGAGGGAAGGAGTGAGGGCTTCCTTCATTTCTTTTTTCTTTTCCTTTCTCTTATTATTTCCCCCTAATAGTTAGTCAACCAGGTCCTGGCACACAGGAGAGGAACAGGAGCTTACTCAAATTATTTCTGCTGGCACTCAGCCATGCACTCAGAATTACTGGGTTCTCTGAGGGAGTTTCATTTCCCCAAGAGCCCAGACAGAGCAGAGGGAGGCTGCTAAGGAAAGGCCAAGTTGTTGCGAACACATCAGTGCTGGCCTCTGGATTCCTCTTCAGCCATGGTGCTACATAATAAATAGATTCATACTTCAGGACTCCCAGTCACTCCTTCCCATGTGGCTTCCTAAGGGCACTTGCTGACTCTTACAGGTACACGCAGCACTATGTTAGACATCAGTTACAGGGGGAAATAAAAAGGAGTAAGAAGCCCCAGTTATGGACATAGTCACGTGAAAAGGTCACGTGTGGACATTACTGCTGAGTTTGAGGACATAGACATGTCCACCCCTTTGCTTCTCAGCAGGCGTTACTGTTGCTTGGCCCAGATGTGGCTCATGGGTACTGAGGTCAGACTTTCCCTCAGGTGTTGCTGCTGGGAGATGGTAGTGAATAAATTCTCTTATCGATGATTCCGGGCCCTCATACGTTTCTAGGCACCACTGCCACCGAGAGTCCTTTTCCTGATTGTCATTTATTCGGGGACTTAAAAGAGTTTGGCTTTTTTCTTCATGTCGTTACGTCTCCAAAGAGGTAACTTGTCAAATTCCTGTATGGACATCCCAAAGATTTCCCAAAACACTTCTGGGGCCAAGTGGCGCTGGGAAGAGAGAAGCAGAAAGGGTTAGTCCTAATGGCCACACCAGTGACCTTAAGATGCGTTCTCCAGTTTATGAATACAGCAGCCAGTCTTCTGTAGTTGTGGCTTCTTCATCCCCAATTCAATTCTCTTTAGTTCCTCTGCAAAGTGCATGTGATCTAAGCATGTACAAACAGTGTTCCTGGTCATCCTGCCCTAAACAACACAGTTCTGTTACTACAGACATATCATTTAAGTAGTACCCGGCAGTATACGCCATCTAGAGATCATTTGAAGCATGCAGGAGGATGTGTGGAGTCAACATATAAATACATATCATTTTCTGTAAGACTCAGGTGGAATATTTGCAAACTTTATCATCTGTTGGGGGAAAGTGTCCTGGAATTGACTCCCTGCAGAAACTGAGAGACACTGACATCATTCTGAAGGGCCTGTCAGGCCAGGGAGAGAGACGGCTACCTTTTTCTGGTATAGTGTCCTCTCCACCAAAGGCAACAGCTAGTAGACTACTGGCAATACTGTTACACTTCAGTGCTGGGCTAGTGACTGGGCACAGGAAGGTGGTTTGTATTGCTGGAAGTGGCAGCCATCACTTCAGGTCCTTGGCATGTTGAGAAGCTACAGAGAATAACAGGTAAGAGTAACAGCCAAGGAGAAAGGGACTTCCAGGGAGGTCCCTGGGAGAGCCCTCGTGCTTCCTGAAGGATGCTTATTTCTCATTGGTCATACCTCCTGTGAAGTCTCATTTTAACATGGCTAGAATCATCTGAGCTGGCCTGACCTCACCCACCAAAGCATTCCTTTGTGCTAGGGAATGGACTTGATTCTTCCTGAGATGGGAAGAAAAAAGTTTAATTAAAAATCATTCAGACAGAGCTGAGTGGTGGTGGTATACAACTTTAATTCCAGCACTTAGGAGGCAGAGCCAGGAGAATCTCTGTGAGTTCAAGACCAGCCTTGTCTACAGAGCTAGTTCCAGAACAGCCAGGAGTACACAGAGAAACCCTCACTGGTTAATAAAGGAACTGTTTTGACCTATGGCAAGGCATCTTAAAAGCCAAAGGGAAATCTGAACATAGATGAAGGAGGGGGTGGAGTCGGGAGCAGAGATGGTGCAAACATTACCAAAAAAATAACATATAAAAATACAAATAAGCCATAGGCACCGTGACAAAACAGATTAATAAAAATAAGTTAAAATACAAGTGCTAACTAACGATATGCCTGAGCCATAGGCAAAACAATAAAAAATTAATATAAAACTTTATATTTTATTATTTAGAGATAAACAGCAGCAGGGCTGCAAATAAGTCCAAACCTCAAGGCTAGACCAAAAAGTCCAGGCCAAAAATTCTTACAACAAAACCCAGTCTTGAAAAACAAAACAAAACAAATAAACAAACAAAGAAAAGAAAATCATTTAGATGGAAATGCACAAAGATGGGGCAGCTATGGGCCTGGGGATATCTTAGGAGCTCTAGAGATGACCATGCTGCAACTCTAGCCCCAATTACACCAGCATCGGATTTCCAAAGCAGATGATGAAACTATACTATGTCTCTAGGGTCCTTATAAATCTTACCAGGCATTTTTACACACTGACCTAACTATAGACTTAGATGTGAACGCATGTACTTGACCACTGGCCTCTCTGAAGCCGGGGAATGTCACCTTGATGCTGACTGGGTACCAAAGCATCCTTCCATTTTCTCTTTACTGTACACACTTTGAGAAAGTCCTTGTCTTTTCCAGTGTCTAATTGGCTTAGACATCAACCCACAGCTAAGGAAAAGCTGAGTGCTAACAGGAGCAATGACTCTATGAACTCCCGTTCGTGGGTTTATTTCCTTGGACATCCTCTTTGTTCCACTAACAATGTGAGACTGGGTTTTGTGTTTGCTTGTTTGGGGTTTTTGTTGTTGCTATTCCCACTACTTTAGGTTTCACCTGGAAAAATACGTTTATGTTTGTTTAGAAATACCCTGGTGTGTGTGTGTGTGTTATTAGTGCTGTACAAGGATCTCTAATTGCTTTTGTGTTATTTACCTCCAGTCGGGTTCTATCCACATCTCTTAGGATTTTGTTGCGCCCTCTGTTGGTCACCATGAGCATTTCATATGGAAATATCTGAGAAAGAAAAACACCTTGTCTAGAATGCTATTATCCATTTAATTTATAAGTACAGCCTAAAGTCCAGCACACCCAAGTTAGAGACAGCAACAAGAATAGGTATGAAGACCTCTAGTGTTTAGAACATAGGAGCAGATTCTTACACATTCTCATCTCTCTATCAGTGACTCATGTTGCACTGTGCTTTGGAAACAATTTTCTGAAGAATACTAACTTATTATTATTATTATCATTATGAATAATTATTTTCTGTAAGAATACTAATCTACTATTGTTATGAAGAATGATTTTTTTAAGAATTCTAACTTATTATAAATGAGTCAGGAAGGTCAAAATTGGCAGAGATCTGAAGTGGTAGGCACACATGTTGTCTCTTACATGATGCTGTTAGATTACAGGATCTAACTTTGCACAGGGCTCTACATACAATCGTAGTTTTGACATACTTGTGAATTCATATAGCCAAGTAAGCCTCAAAACAGTGTTCTGGATGCTGACATGTTGAAATAAGCCCCAGTTATCTCCAGGTATCAAGGAGATCAAGCCTTTGGATTCCCCTTTTGTTTTGTTCAAGACAGGGTCTCACTATGTAGCCCTAGTTTTCCTAGAACTCCACTATGTAGACCAAGCTGGCCACAAATTCAGATCATTCCCCCTATCCATCTCTATCTCCTCATCTCTGAGATCAAAGGTGTGCTCCATCATGCCTGGCAACCAAATACCTTCAGGTACAGAAAGTTCTGGAGCTAGAATGACCAGCTGTGTCAGTTTGCCTAAGACTAATCAAATGTGGTATGTAAGATGTTTCCAACACTAAGAAACTTCTGGCCAACTTAGGACAATTGGTCACAAAATCTGGAGCAGGCTTCTGTCATTTCTAGTTAGCATTGGACATGCCTTGAAATGCATGTGGCAGGGATCAAGGTCACACCTACGTCATGGGGGGGTGCTGGTACCTCATTGTGAGGAGTGTACTATGGGCAGTAAAAGTTAATTCTGTGGAAAGAATGTGTCACAAACAGGGGAATAACATGACACCTTAAGACAAGCTTGTCTGGATGTGCTAACCTGGAACCAGGTGGCCTTTATACTCTGAACACAGCAAACAGATCAGAAACCACAGCTCTATCCCATGCAATTGTGTTCAAGAGCAAAGGAACGGTCACACTTGCCTTTGGTTCCAACATGTTGGGCATTGACACACCTCGGTCCATCCTCATGGCTGGCATGTGGCCATCTGGGAGGGTCTGCAACAGAAATGCTTGCTCAGCGGTGAGCATCAGATCTTATAAGTCCAGGGAAGGCTATGAGCAGCCCCTGGCTTCCCTGATGGGTCTCAGATCCCATCATGTCATGTTTGGCACCATGGATTTCTCAAAATAAGATCCTTACAGAGTAAGAGGGACAATATGGAATCAAGTTGGAGAAAGATCATGGATTAATAAACTATGAACTACTTCCTGATTTAGGCTGCCTGAGTGGAGGTGTACATACACAAAAAACTGTCATGTCTGTTACCATTGTTTTCCTTCTGTCTGTGTGTCTCTCTGTAGTCCAGGCTGGTCTTAAATTCTCGAGCCTTTAGCCTCTGATGTTCTGAGCTTACAGGGTATGCCACCACACCCTCCTCTCATTCTTTATCTTAGTTTGGATATTCTGTCCCTGCTCATCCTCCCTCCCAGTCTTACAGGATGAAAAGGGAGGGTTTGGGAGAAAACTATTTCTTCCCAGTGGCTAAGAATCCTATTTCATTTCATTTGGGGACAGCTAAGAAAAGGCAGCATCTATGTACTGAGAGACCATAACTAAAAATCTGCACCTGCTCCCATGAAGGCACTCACTTCTACCCTGAACAGGATTGGCAGCAACCAGAGTAGAGTCTGCTCACAACTGGCCCAGTGTGGCCCTACCCGAAAGGTCTGCAGTGACAGCTGGACCTGGCTACCAGACATGCATGCCTGCTCCTCGGAATAATGTTTAGACAATCAGCCACCATACTCATCCTCCAACAGAAACTGTCCCCTGAAGCGGCAGCATAGACTGGGGAATGAATGTTCTGTCGGCTGTGGCCAACTCAAGGAACACAAAGCCATCCATACCTGGTAGTCTGAAAAAGAAAAAAAAAATAGAGAAAGATCATGAGCAAAACTCCAAATCACCAAGAGCAACACTGTATTCTACACCAAGAGCAACACTGTATTCTACACCAAGAGCAACACTGTATTCTACCGTAGCTTCCCAAACATCCCCAGAGAAAGAATGCCCCTCCCCCACCCCCAAACAGTTCACACCTGAAACCTGGGAAGGTTTGCTTCCGCTTCAGGTGCCAGGTCAAGCCCCTCCCTCTCTGTCTCCACACTCACTTTGAGGCAGAGGCCACACTTCACCAAGCCTCCTTATTAGAGTGCTGAGCACAGAAGGGCAGTGGATGTGCTTAGATATGGTTTCCCATGCTTGTATTTATCTAGGGCAGTGGTTCTCAACCTCCCTAATGCTTCCACCCTTTAATAGCATTCCTCATGTTGAGGTGACCCCTCCAACCAGAAAAATATTTTCATTGATTCTTCATAACTGTAGTTTTACTTTTAGGAATCTGTGTTTTCCAATGCTGTTAGGTGACCCCTGTGAAAACGTCTTTAACCCCAAAGGGACTGTGACCCAAAGGTTGAAAACCACTGATCCAGAGACTCTCAGTGTTTTTGGGCTTGCTATTAATTCAGAGAAGAGTTGTGGCCCTACTGTGTGATACACAGAGCATGAACATAAGCAGTGTGTTAGTGATTCTGTAGCCTCTCCTGAAACAAAGTCCACCAGGAATGACTCTGTCATGGCTGGCCTCCCTATGGAGCCTTACCTCTAACTCCGCCACTGACATCTCCATAGCTGTTGTACTGAGCAAAGTCTGTGGAAACCGGCTGCAATGAGGAAAACATTATCATTGGAAAATGTCCAGTGGTCAGGTTAGATTTGGGGGTGGGAGAACAGACTGATAAGATCCTAAGAATCCTCCCCAGGCTAAAATCCTGGTTAGTCATTATTTCTCTTATTCATTCTTCAAATTATGCAGTGTTTTGCAGGCATCTGTGGTACTGTCTAGCAGGCTTTTATAGAGCAAATATTTCTTACTCATCGATACAAATGTATTTCTAAAGGTGCCTTTAATCCCAACACTCAGGAGGCAGAGGCAGATGGATCTTTGTAAGTTCAAAACCAGACTGATCTGCATAGTGAGTTCTAGGATAGCCAGGAATACATAGAGAGTCCCTCCTACCCTATCTTTACAATGTATTTCTAGAAATCACATCTACTAATTACATATTTGTAATTATTATAGGCTTGGTGAGGGAACATGGTGCCAACTCTCTTTATAGAGATTATAAATCAAGTGATCACTTTCTGCCTTATTGTAAAAAGAAAAAGTGATATTACTTAATTTAATCTCTTGAGTTTACACAGATCATTCAAAGTCAATTTTGTCCCCTTGAAAAAGAAGTATTTTATTTTGCTTATAGCTCAAAGTGATTTGCCAAGAGGCAAGGCAGGTGGCAGCGTGCCTTGTATCCCAGCAGGAAGAACAAGAGTCCTCGGGGGCTGGCAGGATGTTTAGTGTGTGAAGGTACCTGCCCATGCCTGATGCCCTTCCACATAGAAGAAAAAGAGGACTGATACCCACAAGATGTCCTCTGACCTCCGGACACACATCATTGTGTATGTAATGCACATAAACACACATGTACATATGGACATTCATACACAATAATAAAAATGTAATAAAAGTACACAGAAAAGAAGTCAGATATTCTGATGATGTGTCAGTAATCACCTGAGGGAGGGAGACACACAGGTATCACTAATGGAAGGAAGTCTTACCCGATGAAGGCCGTTCTTGCCATAACCGGGGAGAGATGAAGTTTTTGATGATGGAGCATGTGCAGCTGGATGAGAAAAAATGTAAGAGCGAGATTACCAGTGGTCTTGTACAATTAAAAGACTTAGAAAAAAAAGAGTTCAAATGATATTGGGTTCCGGTGTTCATAACACACTGCCTTCTGGGGGAGAGTGCAGGAGTGGACGTGTAAGCATCTCTAGGAGAGGTAGGTGGAAGAAGGACATCCAACCAGTTGGGGCTGAAGCTAGCATGTGGTACCTTAGAGATCCCAACCACAGAGAGGAGCTCAGCGCACCTTCTAACTTTACCCCCAATCCTAAGAACACCATCATTTCTACGTTATAAGAAAAAAAGAGCAGGAGCTAAGAAAGTATTGCAGAGCAAAGACTTGAGCCTGGGGCTATGTGGGTGCTTACACCGTGTGTGGTATGAGGGGACAGCAGTAACTGACCCAGACACCAATGGTGTAAGATACCAGTACTGAATAGCTGATCAGAACTGGATTCCTGGCTACAGAGTCATGTCTGTGAAGACTCAGGAGTCTGAGTGGCAGCTTGGCTATGGGGAGAACAGACCATCTAAAGCTCAACATCCCTCTGGACAGGACAAACTTTTTGAAATTGTGTATTGACCTATGTGTGAGCATTACATACTCACACAGACCAGAATCTCACACTCAGATTCAGGAATTCAGTGGGTTGGGTTATAAGCTCACACAGCTGGTCCTGTCTCCTGGGTCCTCCCTTAAGTCACAGAAGGCAGGGTCTGCTGCTCACCTGAGTGCAGGGGAGAGTCATAGCGACTGGCCAGAAGAGATGCTCTTTCTCTGTTCTCCTTCTCCATCTCCTCCTTCAGTATCAACTGCCCCAGGCCAGAGTTGAGCTATTCACAGGACAAAAAAAGGAAGGGAAAAGAAACTCGATGTGGCTGACATCGTGAACTACTCCGAGTTCCTGCTCGGAGCCTGCCCGTCCTTAAAAGGTGGGAGGGGTCCAGCTTTTCCAGTGGCAAAACTTCTCTTCCGGGAGCCAGCATCCATGTTAAAGAATCACGTTCCTCCTTTTGCCCTCCCCCAAAGGCCTCAGCATGTGTGCACATTTAAGGAGTTTCGATATAAGAGGAAGAGATTATGGATTGGGCATCCTTAAACAAGAAATTGCATTATTTGTCTTAAAAACTCATCTTAAAAAGGAATATATGCTCACATACATTTTGGAAAATCCAGAAGAAAATAAACTGTGGCACCACCACTACATCAGGAGTACTCTGTACTATCTGTACTCTGAACTATGTCCACCTTTCACTGTTCTATACACAATTTACACAAAACCAGGCTGCTCTTTATACCCTTCTCCTAGGCACTCAACACCATGCGCATTTCCTGCATCTTTGGAGAACACCACTTAAGGGATCCATTAGCCCCTTATTGGTCAGAATTTAGAATTCACTAGTCCTCTAAGGTGCCAAAGGTCCTAGAAAGAAGCAAGAATGCATAAAAGGAGTCGAAGAACAGGGAGTCCTTGGGTAGACCAATTGGTACTCTTTTAACATTTCATACACAGAGAGAGAGAGAGAGAGAGAGAGAGAGAGAGAGAGAGAGAGAGAGAGAGAGATTAGGACCAATATGTCATCCCAAGGAAGTCTCTCTAATCCCTCTAGCAAGACCTACCTGCCCCTGCGTACACACTATCTTGGCCTGCAGGAACTCCCCATACCCTTCCAACTGGTCCACAGGCACACCTACCCCATCATCATGTGCATTCTGTGACCCTCTAACCCTCTAACTACATCAGGTTGCCTGCCAGGCCTCTCCTATTGGACTGCAAACCCTTGAGGCCTGGGGCCACCACTCACTTCCCTTGGTGGCATGTACAGTGTGGTAATCTAAAACAAGCAAACACCAGATGGACGTGGAACTGAGGCAGCAGTGAGGACCAACCTTCATCAGTTGCTCTTCTTGAAGCTGTCGACGCCTCAGGAGCTCCTCCTCATCTTCCTCTCTGCCACTAGATCTGCGTCTCATGTCAGTTCCTAATCCACAGTAAAGACAACTTCTCACATCAGCCCCGAAAGAAAGAAATGTTAGTGGTCTAGACCATCTGGCTGACTGTCAGGCCAGTAAGGTGGGCAGCAGGCTTTCACACAGCGGAGGGCACAATACCACAGGGGTGGGGAGAAAGCCTACCAACAACTCAGCACCAGGGGATGGCTCCTCAAGGCTCCTCTGATGTGCTGGTCCCGTGTGTAATGCAGCTAAGGTAGGAGGTTGGGTCCTTCAACACCTGTCTGTTAACCAGACCTAGGCTTGCCATGGCAACCAAGTCTCAAGGCATCAGTATTAAACTACAGGCCAGAGTTCAATATAGTAAGCGGAGAGGTTGGTACCTCTATTACTTGATGATCCTAGGGTCAGCTCTAACTAGCAAGGAATTCAAACACATCTACCCGTCTGCACATTGTAGGGACAGCCACCATCTTGTGGCAGATTTCTAAAACTTGCAGTTTCCTCTTTTCCTGGTTTTAGATTTTTAAAAAATAAACTGTCAGTTTTTCTTCTACCCTTAGTAAATCCACTAAAAAGCACATTTGATGAGCTTTTTTGAAAGGCTAGGTCTATAATTTTCCTTTCCACACAATAGTAAAAATCAGTCACAAAATAATTTGCTACTAATAGGTAAACAAGAACAGAGTTAATACAGCTTGAAGGGACTTTGGAACAATATAGCAGCTGACACATCACTTCTGTCTGTCCCAGAGAGTGGACTTAGGCTAAGTTAAGTGTTGTCTTTCTTAAATCACTTAGATTAACCTGG
Source organism: Sigmodon hispidus (assembly GCA_004025045.1). NCBI lineage: Eukaryota > Metazoa > Chordata > Mammalia > Rodentia > Cricetidae > Sigmodon > Sigmodon hispidus. The sequence goes on along the minus strand of PVIH01007429.1, from coordinate 17,195 downwards.
CCAAGAAAAAAAAGAACCTTTTCCTAATCTAATAAAAATAAACATTACCGATGGTTGTACTTTTCATTATTTTGATGAATGGAACGGGCATTTTCCTCACTTTAGGATTCTAGGCAGCTTCAAACTATTTAGTTCTGATGGCGCGAACTTTCCCTGTCTCTGAACTTAGGCGCTTACTAAGCCATGTAGCTGAGGTAGAAAGCTAAGAGCCCTGAAGCTTCCTGAAGGGCAGAGACTAACAGCTCTTCATTCCTTATGCTTAAAGAGCCAATGTGGATTTTCTCTTTGTTTTATACTAATAGAAAATCGATAGATCACAATTTTTAAGAAGTGCATACATCTCATCAACCTAGTAATAGAATATTTGTGGATAATGAGAATAGATTTCTCTTCAGCTATTTCTATAACTATTATTACTTTAAAGTAAACTTCTTTTGCCTATAAAAGTTATTTTTTAAAAAACACCCAATGTGATTGGGGAGATTAAGAAGTTTTGGAACATTGAAACATTTTTGGTTGTTGACAGAAATGAGGGTAGTTGTGAGACTGATCTAACTTTAGTCTCAGCTACTGGGCATGTTAATCCATTTCTACAGGCTTGAGTGACTTCACTAATGACAAAACAGTAAAGACACAGACACAATTGGAAAGCAGAAAGAAAAGAATGACATGCTTCCAATGTGACATTGGAGTGCAGGATCATGGAATGACAGCTGTAAACTCACACACAAGTTACATTCCAGAATGCTCTCTACAGCCCTTCTTAGCAGTGGAGCAGATGTCATTGGCTGAGCAGAGAGAGTGCTTCAGTGTTAAGGCTGCCTGTTAACAGCAAAGAAGACAATCCAGATACGGTCTAAAATGAACTTAACATGGGAGAGTCATGGTTCAGTGAACGCCTTACAACTTCACCCAGTCTGCTCTTAGAATAATGCCCTTGCATTGATTGGGCTGTGAGTCAACTATCTTCAATAGACAACTGAGTCAGTCCATCCACATCATGAATTTTAGACCAGTTCTGGATCTTTGTGAAGTTTGTGTATTGCCAGGCCATAGGAGGCAAAGTTTTATAACTTTAAGCATTTTGCATGCACACTGATGTCACATTCACTCTTTCACTATGCTATCCCTTGGTCTATATGCTTTTCTTAAGTGTCTTTGTGACATTTCTTTGCATGTCCTAGGAATTTATCCGTTGGACTTAGTTGCATCGGTTGCATACCTACGGCAGCAAGTGAGGGGGGACCGGGCCAGTGGTCCGTCTCAATCTTTGGTATCTCGCTGGGATCTGGCGCCTGGGCTGCTGGGAACTTGGAAAACTTGATGATGTCTTCTGAAGCCTTGTTCTGGGCTGCCAAGGCAGCTGCATCTAGGTGGGAACCAGGGATGCTTAGCTACGGGTCTGTAAGGTAGTGGAGGCACCACCCCACAGACAGGATCCCACTCTTTATAGAACATTTCAAAGCTAGAACTCTGAACACTTCGGCCATCATAGGACTGTCCACTCTCTAATTTTTAAATATTCTTGGGATTAGAAATTTTGATAATTAGAAATCTGAGTTCTACATTTGAAATTAAGGAGCTAAGTAGAAAGCCTGAGAAGCCGCCTTTGGCTATACTTGTTAATATTTAGGGAGGGTCCACAGATATGCTAATTTAGTTCATTAATCCTTTACACTCTCCATGGGTCTTTGAATCTTAGGAGAAACTGAAATGGAGAAATCCAATTCTGGCTTTGGAAGACTTCAGTGTGATTTACCACCCAGACTTATGAATTACTGCTGTCCAGGGAAGAATCTATTCAAACTAGTGAGTCAGCTAACCTGAAAATAAGAGCAGCCCAGGCCAGCATTAGTTCCCAGGGTTTGGAGTGGCCATAATTAGTGAAGGACTCACTGGCTTTGAGTTCCAAATCCAACCACAGAATCAGGGCACAAACCAGGTTAAATAGTCAGTCCCTAATTCCAACAGACTTGGCAAACTGGACTGGCATTTTAAAACGTATTTATGAGGCTGAAGTTAAATTACTTTTCTTTTGAGCTCATATATTTTTAAATCTGGAAGCAAGTTTTTGAATATTCCAATTCTTCAAGAAACCTTCTGGCCTTTGACCGGCTCCTGTGACCCTAACCCTAACCCTGATAATAAGGGATAGAGTCTTGGCTGAGCAGGAAGCAGTGTGTCTCAGAATCATTACCTTAATGGGGAAAAAAAATTCTGTGTCCTCCCTAGAGGTCTTGAAGTGTTAGCACAAGACTGGATTAGTATGTAAAAAACGAAGAAAAGTGACTATTCCCCCTGGCAAATGTTCCAGGGCACAGTATCAGTTTGGAACATGCCATCCATTTCCGTGGCATGGAGCAGAGCTCTGTGACTACCCTGTAGAAAGCATTTCTCTAGTTGTGCCATTGATCAACTACTCAGACCAGGCTGAAAACAAGGTCTTATGGAAAGAAGCAAGCCATTCCTTCTATGTAGAGTCCTGCACTGGCCAACCTCCCTGGCTCCTGTCTGATTGCGGTTTAGGGACTAGAGACTTTAATGTTTACAGACATCGCTAAGCGGCTAAATCTAACTCTGGATGTTTCAGTGTTAAAGGAAAACAAAAAAAGCATGACTCCAACAATACTTACGCATTAGAATTGGTGAAGTCAGTAGTTAAACATTCACATGTTAATGAGTGTGTGGGAAGACATTAAACCATAAAAAACAAAAACAAAAACAATGTTAATAAACTTAAAATGCAAGCATGGGATGTAAAACCTTGAAATCAAAAGAAAAGAAAAACCAAACAATCCATACTTTCCCTCTCCTTAGAATGTCGGCCTGAAAGTTTTTCTTATATATTTTCAGCTGAAATCTTGAATTCTTACTTATTCCTGACCAGACCCTATGGACAGCCTTCAAATCTCCAAATACAATTAATGTATAATTTTCAGAACTCACTAGAAAGCCAGTTTGGGCCACCAACTAAGCCACAGATTTATGGCAGATAAATTCAGAGAGGCCTGATAGTGGTAGAAAAAAAAATGAAACTCCCAGAAAATATTGTGATTTTGAGGGAGGGGGGGGTTAAAAGACCTATATCTTTAGAAAATAAAAACACAATAATAAATCCAACTTGGTGATTCCTTGATTCTAGAAATGTGAGAGACGCACTTATCTAAATTATTGGTCCTTACAGATGTGAACACTAAAACACAGAGGACTTATGCCCATGAACCACACAGCTGTATCTGTAGTTTGGGATGGGCCAGACCTCCCTTAGCTTGTTGCTCTGTCTACTATGGGGTTCGAGCCTTGTAAGAATTTTTGTAGATGGTTCATTTTTACTAGCTTTAACTATTTGAACTCGTTGCAAGCTCATTAAATTTATTTAAAAGTTGGTGAAGACTATTCAGTGGCTAAAAAAATGATCCTTAGGCTATTGGCTGTTGTTCCAACACACTCCCCCTTTCTATGAACCAGATGATACGGTTTGACGGGATCGGAAACAGGTTAGAAGCTTCCTAACTGAGCTAAGGTTCTCTGCCAGGCACATGGATTTCAAATCTGGGTGTGTATCCTGTCAGATTGCAAGGGCACACATATATGTGGCATGCCCAGTTTGCATCCTCTTAAGCTGCATGGGCAAGCCTTGTGGAAGAGAGCAGAGGAGCCCAGCCGACCCACCACTTCAAAGCTGAGGAAAGCAGTGTTACCATGCTGTTTGTAGATGGGAGGTTTTCGGTAAATGTTGATCCCTTGATCTGTGGAAATGAAAAGCAGAGATGTGTGATTATGGGAACCAGCTCAGAAATAAAATAAAACAAAACAGGCCAACCAAAGGGTGAACTGAAGACTCTCAAACAAAAATAACCCAGAGGGCTAACCTTCGTATTACAAAGACGAAGCACACAGGAAGAAAAATCTACAGAAATGACCCAAAACTACACACAAGTGACGTGGGAGCCTTTGTAATACATCACAGCACACAGAGGCGCCGGCTGCTTACTCATGAGCCACTTACTTCACATACAGACTTCACTGAGAGTGGGTCAAGGCAACGCACAAAGTGGAGACGGAAGACGTAACCAGTTTGGAGAAAAATAATCCCCAAATCGCTACTGTCTAGAAATTGAGCTGCCAGGATTACCAGTGGCTCAATTTACGATTTTAGTTAATGAGAGAAACAATGGAAAGTGATGTGGAGAAGCTAAGAATACACATAGCAACACTTGGGATGATCAACCAAGCCCTAATCCAGACAAACCAAATGTGTAACAAGCAAGCAAGAGAAAAGAAAGTGGTACTGATTTGCTGGGTAAATTCAGAGTTCAAAGGAAACAATGAACAGAGATCCTGGGTAGGCATCGTTATAGGAACCTAGTGGGTGATTTATGAAACTTCTGGTGGCCTCAGAAGGCCGGTTGCTCTTAGAGACTGAGCTGACTCTGAATGCCAGAATGGTGACAGGCTCTGGGTTTTCTAATTTTTTCTTTGCTTGGTTTGGTTCTGGAGACAGTTTCTCTGTGTGTCACTGGCTGTCTTGGAATTCACTTTGTAGAGCAGACTGGCCTTGAACCCACAGAGATCCAACTGCCTATGCCTCCCAAGTGCTGGGATTCAAGGTGTGCACCATTATACCCGGTTGGTTTTCCAGTTTTTGATGTCAAATTATTTTGTGAGTTGTGGGAGTTAGCACTGTAACTACTATTGGGGCATAGTTTGCAGTGCCAAGCCTAAATTGCAAGATATTTCGGTAGGCCTTGCAGGTGACCTGCTTACTACCTACTACGGAAACATCACCCAGCTGAGCCAGAGTTGGGACTCTGCAGGGACTCTCACGGGACAGTGCGGTTCAGACGTTAGGACGTGAAGATAGATAGATGGCTCTTAGGATAATGGGAACCACAGTCTGACATGGAAAGACCCTTCCCTTTGCTCTCCTGACCCTCTCTGCCTCCCACTCCCTTCTCAGTTGCTCTAAGGACATTCAAGGACTAGGTATGTGGCTCAGTGGGAGGGCACCATACAGCATGTATGTGCAAGGCCCTAGGTTTAATCCCCAGGCATGAAAAATACATGTTTTTAATTAAAAACTTAGACCTTCAATTTGATCCCAACTTAATTCAGATCATTTAGAAGGCCTGATCCTGCAATTTAGTGTTTGCTGACTGTGTATATCTTGATGAAGGAGGAACATGAGAAATGGAGACAGACGAGGTGACAGGCTACATTCTACACCGTGACAGGACACCAAGACACACTGTGTCGGCTCCTACCTGGAACATGGAAATGTTTAGGGGCCTGAGCGTAAGTTGGAGTTAGAGGGCGGCTGTCTGGCCGGTAAGGGAGAGGGGAGCTCCGGCCGCTGGATGGCTCATTGCCTCCAATGAGAAGAATGGAAAAAACCAGAATGAGAGAGGGGAAGCAGTAAGGGAAACCGAGCAAGTGTATCAAAATTCAACACAGTAGGCTGCAAGGAGGGCGAGTCAGAAAGGCAAAACAAGGGAACAAACTCGGTTTGTCAGCTTGGCTTACAAAGGCGGCAAAGTCAGGCCTAGATTTCCAAAGGGGGCATTTGAGCTCAGGTAGGACCAGGTTTAAAGCAGCCAGCACTCAGGATGCATCATTCCAATGGCATGCAGTGGAGACCATGAGCTCAGCAAACTGATGAGATGGTGAGTGTGTTGGGGGAAGGGACAGCCACTGGCTGCTGACTCAGGGCCTTTCACCAGATGCTTAAACCCCAAGCACGTGGGTGGGTGGGATGTGCAGACCCCAACTCCAGGCACAAAGGCAGAGGCTGGCCCCTAGAATATGCTTCTCTTAACTTGAGGCTAAGGCTGGGCACCTCAGTGGTCATTCTATCCTTTCCCCCACAATAGAAAGTGCTTTCATTGCATATATGTTTCTGTTTACCCTGCTCTGAAAACTATAGACAGCTACACCCTTTCTTGTCGGTTACCTTGGGACTATTGTGTTCACTTCCCAGATGAGATCCTCCCGGCTAGCACTTCAGTCACTAACACACTAACTGAACTGTGGCTCATGCAAATCAGGAAGGAGAGAGATTCTGCCTCTACTTCTCAGGCCTCCCTGCCACACTCTTGATGCACTGTGGATCTGCTCACTCACAGGGACTGATATGCAAGAAGAAAACAGGCTTCATCAATCCTTTACAAAGTTTCTTGGAGCATGACATCAGGGAGAGAAGCCCCAGGTGAGCTGGAAGGCAACAGTCTAGAGACCTAGAATTTCATGAGCTAGGGTGCGATAAGACTGCAGACTGAAAGCCGTCCATAGAGGAGGCACAGCATGGAGTATGGAGCACAGGAGCCTGGCTGCAAGATCCTCAAGTGTAGAGAGGGATACACACACATACCCCGCTTCTGTCCCTGAATGCAGGGAAGAGCATATACAAAATTCAGAAGAAATGAGCTACTGACCTAATTTGTCCTCCTCCCCACCTCTGAGTGAACATCACGCCCTAAAAACACACGGGAACATCAAGGGCTCCCAAAACCTACAGCATTGTTAATGTGGACAGCTTTCACTGCCATCCTCAGGGGTATCTCTCTTCCAGGACGTAGGATTTTCAATCTTTTAAACCATTTTGTAGGCTGTCATTTTCATTCATTTGGAGTACTAATGTTTTAATTTTGTTTGTTTGTTTTTATTTAGGTCTTGGAATTGAGTTGGGGCCTTGCACACTCTAGGCCAGCGTTCTACCAACTGAGATAATTATTTCAAGCAAATCATACATTATCAGAAAACACTTTTGGCCAACTTCTTCAGGTCAAACCATCTTAAACCTGACCAAAAAAGCATAAAAGAAGTCCACTGCTAGGGCTTTACGATGTGTCCAGTATTTAAAGGTCTTCATGTTGACATTTCTAGGTCACCCCAAAACAGAAGTGAAGTAAAGTGTGACAATCTGACTCTCCCAAAGAGTCATAGCTAGTTCATGCCTGACAAAAATGCATGGAGAAACACAGGTAAAGGGCAGGGAGGTCAGGCTATGGCTTGTGTTTAAAAATGAGACCCTGAAATGTACAGCTGGACAAGAACTGAGCCCTTTCTTCCTTCTCAGCCATTGTCAGCTCATCCCCTGACCAAGAGTGAGCAATTTAGGGGCTGCCAGGGAAGGAGTAATACAGGACACTTCCACAGCTGCACTGACCTAACTCAGCAAGCTCCCATGGATTTTAGCCATGATGTCTCTCAAGGAAGCCAGATGCTGGTACCCAACGCTGGAGTTACAGAATCATCTCCTTATATCTCTTCCATTCTAGTTTATTCTCCAACTTAATGGCTTCACTCCAGAAGAATCTTTTAATCTTATAAGTGATGGACAACCACTACTAGCTGAAAATGGACATTCTTAGGGGTTTTCACCAAAGGAGGCACAGAGAAGTCTCATCCTCTTGCTTTAACTTAGAAATCCGACCATTGTTGGTTCTGAATCACACTGTTCCCTGCCCTGGATCCACCCACAACACTCATGTCCTCACAGAACACCAGATCCAGGAGAGAGTTTTTCACAAGTTTTGTGATATGGGTGTCCAGGAAACGCATCTCAATACTGCTTAAGCAGGGTCACTGGAAACACATGAGCACATACATTCTGGGCAGAGGCTGATGGTTGCTAAAAGCAGATACCAACTCCAAGGCTCCATTAACAGGCCCTCCTGGTGTCAGATGGCAGTAACAACCTATCACTTTCCAGTAAGAGTAAAGACTCTAAAAGGCTCCAGGGCTGAAGGGTGCTGCTACCAGTTATGATTGTTGTATCCACAACAATCACTGACCTTTGCAGTGTTAAAAACAAAAATAAAACCACTAGTAGCATATACAAGTCTTTGGAAGGAGATTTAATTCTATGATCATCTAAAATTCCCCATGGACAGTCTAAAACACCAGGGAAAAGTGGGTTCTAAAAGGCATTGACTCCTCATTTGAACCTACAAAGTAAACTGGAGTGGGATGGAAGCTGGTCTTCTTTGCTTCATTTTGTGTGTGTCTCTTTGCCTGATGCTACCTAGACCCTGAGGAGTGTCTGTCTGCCTAATCCACTTATCCCATCCCCCATCGATGCTGAAGGTACAGAGATAAGTCATTGTTTTCTATTGACTTTAGGAACAATGAATCCTCACAGAACAAACCTTCCCAAAGATAAGAACAATTATCTATGATACAAAAGCTACACTTTAAAGGAGATCATATCACAGGAATCACCACCTGTGGGTGAAAATAGCAATTAACAAACTGACATGTACCATCTTGCAGTATTGTAGCTGAGAACTGTGGGCAGGGCAATATTTGACCAGGACATACGTGTCGTGTGTGTGTGTGTGTGTGTGTGTGTGTGTGTGTGTACAGTCACCCATGGCTATGAATGTAAAGGCCAGAAGTCAACTTCAGGTACCTTCCTCTACTGTTCCTCACCTTAGTTTTTTGGAGTCTCTCACTGAACTGGAACTTTCCATTTTGCCTAGGCTGTCTAGCCAGTGAGACCCAAGATCTGCCTGTCTCTGCCTACCCAGTGCTGAGTTACCGGCATCCATCATCATTGCTGGCACCACATGAGCGTTAGAGCTCTGAATGTAGGTCCTTTTCCTCTCACAGAATCATGCTCCCAGGCCCTTGATCATGACTTAAGACTTGGCTCCACTCCTTGCCCGTGTTCCTCCTCTATTTTAATCTAAAGCTTTACTGGTGACTCTAAATCTCTGGACACCCTCACGTGCTCCTTTTTACTAATGTGCTCATCAGTGTCCTCATCTGTCTGAGACTCTCAGACTCTGGGGCATAAGGTGTCACAGTAACTCACACACCACAGTGAGTCAGTGAGGGAATAAGCTCTGTGGTGGAAACTTTGACAAATTCCACATTGTTAGCCCCTGAACCACCAAAAAAAAATTTTTTTTGACCTACCAGAGGATATTTTCAAAAGAAAGAAAAAAAATTCTCCAGATCACGTCTCTTTTCTAATATAAACACTTGAAGTCACATGACTTCCGGTTGAAGAGTCGCTGAGCAGTGATGAACACTGGTTGCTCTTCTCGAGGACCTGGGTTCAATTCCCTATACTCACATAGACACACATGTTGGCAAAACACCAATGCCCATAAATTTTTTAAAAATACCTAACTTCTAACTCCACTCTGGTAGTAAAAAACAGTAGGTGTTCCAAGTCAGTTTCTTTGCACTCCAGCAGACTAAGTGCATATGCCAGAGAAAGCATCACCTTTGAGAGGCACAACCACTGTCAGCAATGTCCACCAGGCTGGTTTCCATGATCTCTGTTATGGCAGGGAGAAGCTACCACTACATTTACAGTTTCCTGACATTTCGCTTGCCAGCCTGATAAACCAAACTGTTAGTCCTCAAGGGACTGCTCACTTGCAGGATTCTCACCATATTTAATTCAGACATTTTCCTCCATTTTATTCTCCTTTTTAGTGCCAGGAGAGGACTAATTCTAAAGGGAGTGAATAAATACGGTGCTGGAGAATGTGCTGCCTGGCTTTTGGGGTGCTTGCTCATATTCTAAACTATGATTGTCTATCTGGGTGGAGCTCAGTGTTGGCAGCCTCTAGAATTCTGTAACTGAGTTTCAAGATTTCCAGTTCTCATCTGAGGCCTCAATGAAGATTAGACTGTTTTCAGGAAATGATAAGTATGTTTACCTCATAGCAGCACTATCTATGCCATAACAAGAAAGATTCCTTTCAAATGCCTTCATCTGTGTAGCCTTCCTCCTCACGACCTTATTTTTACCTCCTGGACATGGATGTGATATCTAAGAGGTTTTCAAAGGTAAAGGGAGAAAAGAAATTCAGCAAAGCCTGGGACACTGGCATTTTGGATTTGAATAATCCAAATATTCAAATCTGCACTTCTGAAAAGTACAAAGTTTCTGCAAATGTTCAGGCATGAAGTTGTCTGAATGGCCCAAGAAGTTTCCAGTACAGAATGAAGCTGCAAATTGGAGAACATATAAAAATGGGGATCTTTCAGGGCATAATGGCCTTCATTAGGAAAATGGATGGGGAAAAGGGAAACCTGAGGGGAGCCTGCCAACTTCAGATCTTACAGATGTCTCTAGCTCAGTTAACCCCAGGGTGGCAGCATGCATCAGAAAAAGGGAATAGGAAGTAGACTTGGCCAACAGAAGGCTGGTCTCCTGATGCCAGAGTGAAAAAGGGTCTCTTCTGTTTACAGCTATGTGTTCTTGCGATGGACAGCCTTCTCTGAGTCATGTTCCTTGACACATACTCATAAAAACAGAAACCCCCATGGCAGCCAGCTAAGTGTCAAGATAAAAAATAACACAAAGCTAGGCATGGTGGCTTATTGCCTGCAACCCCAGGGCTGAGGAGGCTGAGGCAAGCCTGGGCTATATAGCAGGCCAAGGCCAGCTTGGGCTAATGAATGAGACCCTATCTCAAAAGACAAAACTAAAATTAAATGCACAATAAGACAATGTCCCATTTGAAAGACATCTATGGTGTATGTAGTCAAGTTCCCCATTCTGAAGTCCTCAAAGCCTGGAAAGGCTTCCTATGTAAACATGCTTTTCAGAATAACTGAAGTAGTTCCTGGGAGAATCTGATTTAGCTATTCATACCCATAGACTTTAAAGGCTATATTCTTGAATAAATATTTTGTAATTTATTGTTTTAGGTTAGAAAGAACTCACCTGATCGAAAAACCAAGGGTAACTTATTTTGAATTATACAGATGATTCCATATAAACAATATGCAAGCACATATTTAATAAAATAAGAGAGCATTAAATGTCAAGGTTCTATTAACTCCTCTTGATTTAGTGTTGTTTATAATCTAAAGCCGTGATACTTCACTACATTTAAAATGTTAAATTCAGGCTCAAACAGAAGAAACAACATTTTGTATTTTTGACAATGTATCACTGAGGCTTACAGGACTCACATAATTTTTGTAACTATTTGATGTTTCTACTAGAAAGCAAAATGTCTGTAACTTTATTATTTAAATGACTGAAATGAGGCTTTGTCTTAGCCTCAACAAGAACGCAATGTTTTCTTTAATTCAATCATTCAGGAGGTAGAGACAGGTGGATCTCCATGAGTTCAAGGCTATCGTTGTCCACAGATTGACTTCTAGGACAGCCAAGGTGGTTACACAGAGAAACTCTCTCTCAAAAACAAAACAAAAATAGTAATTTTCTGGTTTAAAATATGTAGAAATGAAATTTTACTTTAACACTTAGAGTGCATGTGATTCCATATAAACAATATGCAAGTACATATTTAATAAAATAAGAGAGCATTAAATGTCAAGGTTTATCCCTTAGCAAGTGCATCTAAGTTGGAAAAAAATCCCTCTGGATGTGAGAGGCCTGGAGTCTGGTCCAGCTTCTGCCTCTTCTTCACTGTGAACCTTTGATCAATTACTTCATCAGGGCCCCAGCTCTTAGCTCTCTGGACTAGGCCTACATCACAGGATTGCTCTGAAGAGTAAGTGCAATGAAGCAGAAAGAAATGCTTTAAGATCTGGGGATGTAGCTCAGTCTGTAGAATGCTGGCCTAGCACATATAAGCTCTGGGTTTGATCCCCAGCACCACACAAACTGGATTTACGGCCACTCACTCAAGATCCTTGCACCTAGGAGTAGAGAGAGAGGCAGAAGTATCAGGAGTTCAACGTTATTTACTTCACCACAGAAAGTGTGAAGGTGGCCTGAGCTACACAAAAGTACTTAGAGAGTGCCATGCTGATGGCTACATACTGATGCTAGGATAGATACCTCACTTCACACAACTAATGACCTCAGAGAGAGTCCTTGTCCTATCCTTCTGATTCATAAATAAGACAATGTTCAAACGGACAAGGGGGCCATTCTAGGTCACACAGCTTGCACGTAACTGAGAAGTAACTTGGAATATTCAAATCCAAAATGCCAGTGTCCACAGGCTTCCTGTGCCAATGCTCAGATCCAGGGTTGTGGTGAAATATATTTAATAAAAATATTCTGGAATATCAGAGGAGAGTCACCTACAGAGTCAAGCCATGAAAGTCAGAGAATGGTGATCCACATCTTTAATCCTAGCTCTAGGAATATTTAAAGAGGAAGTAAGATAGGAGAGGGAGAGAAGGGAGGATTTTCAGCTTTCCTGGACTCTTCCTTGGTGATCTAAGGAGAGAGAAACTGGAGATTTGGTGGAGACAGGCCTGAGGAGTTGGTGGGTGAGAAGTGATTGTGGTTTGTTTCTCTATCTCTCTGATATTCCAGCTTTTCCCCAAATCCAGCTCTGGATTTTTAATTATAAATTTATGCAATTCTAGTGCAATTCACTAATATTCCCCAATGTGTTATATCATTTGTCTACATGGTGTGTAATTTTAAAGGACCTGTTTAACAAAAATTATCATTCTGAAAGACAAAATGCATTACAACCAGACAAAGCAGTTTACACTTTAATGGGTCAAAAATAAAAAGTGTTATCTTGGCTTGGTGAAGAACCACTATATGAAGTTAAAATACACAACTGAAGCATTTCCTTAGTAATCTCTTTATGGCTATATAAAAATTAAAAAAAATATAACTGTGACACTCATAAATAAAAACAACCCCATGCTAATTATTAATAAACGTTTTAAGTAGCAGGTCAAGGCTTCTAGAATGTGCTGTGCCCAGAAGTTTTGCTAATGGTAAATGATACATGTGCATGTAGTACCTGGAGAGACCAAAAGGGGGCACCAGAACCATATAGAATGAGTTGTGGGCCACCAAGTGGATGCTGGGTACTTAACCTAGGTCCTTGACCACTGAATCATCTTTCTAGGACCCTGGCTGAATTATTTGCAAATCTGCAAAAAATGGAAAACACTGAATGTGTGAGATAATTCCTAGCATACATATATGTCAGGAATCGACTATTCAAAAGTCCAGGAAAGCTACAAAAGCTTGGATAGAAGGATGATGAGAGTTCAGGGGCTGAAGAAGTATTTCAGTTACCCAGCTACTCGGTAGATATAGATGCACAGATGCACAGGTGTAGTGAGGACAGAACCATCTCTCCAGTCTGGTTTTTTTTTTTTTTTTTTGAAAAGCTGAACTATCAGAAAACGGAAACAGACCATAGTCAGTTCTCACCCCGCCAACTTCTCAGGCTGAACGGGGTAAGCGCTGTCCTCAAGTGTTCTCAGCCTGGCTGGGTGCTTCTACAGAATGGGTGACTTTCTGACTTCTCCTGTCTTACATATCTTCTCTGCCCAGCTGTTTTACTCCTGGTTCAGCTCTGTATCATAATCCTAGATTAGGATTAAAGGTGTGAGCTACTACTGCTTGGCTGTTAGGCCTTGAACTCACAGAAATCCAGAAAGATCTCTGTCTCCTGAGTGACGGGATTAAAGGTGTGGGTCACCACTCTCTGACCTTCCTAGCTTGACTGTGGGTGATTGTGTTCTCTGATATTCCAGATTGATTTTTACTAAATATACAGTATATTTAGTAAGCACATTGTATTTGCACACTGGGGACTCACAGAATCCCTGAAGATCACTTTCAGGTTCATAACAACCTCTGCGCTTGTCTCCCCTTCCTTCCTCACTCTATTTCCGTTGGCTCATGTGGTTCAAATCAAAGCAACACAGCACGTTAGCATCCCTCTGCAGGGCCTTCCCTTAAATGGTGGCCTTTCATAGCCTGCCACAGGCTCTCAGTTCCTCCAAGTGGAGAGACCTGGGCAGAGGATGATATGGAACCATACAGAACAAGGAAGCGAACAGCAAGAGAGCCACACAGGGAGTAGAGGGGAAAATGCCAGGTAAGGAATGGAAAAAAAAAAAAAAAAAAAAAAGGAGGCAGAACCTGTCTTATCCATCATATAGAAATTAATTAGGGCAAATCCAAAGCAAAGTACTCAAGAGTCATCCACCTGGGGGGGGTGGCTACACCATCCACACATACATGTTTAAGTAATGGCTTATTGCCATGAAGACAACTTTTCATTATCTGTTACTCCATATTGTTGTGTTTTGCAGAAACATATCACAAATGAAACAAGAAAACATTAGTATATATTATATTTTGCCACTGATGCATACCACGACAAAATAATAATATATTTTTCTAATTGGTAGGAGATAGATCTTAATTCCTAAGTGTACACCCCATTGCTTTGTACAGAGCTCTTGGAAATGACGCATCTCTTGGGATGCGAGATGCCATGCCAGTTCTAAGGCCACAATTAGGGGCAGTCAGGACAGGCACAGGCATGCTGATGGATCAGAAGCTCCTGGCTCCTACTCCTGGAGATACATCTTATTAGCCCTGTGGGTGCTAATAAATCTCCACTACACAGGCCAGGTGCTCTGCCTCCTGCAGAAGCTGCCTCCTTACCTTTGACATGGGGGAGAAAGTGATGTCTGAAGGGGGGGTTGGGACGGGAGTCGTTGTGGGTGGAGCTGAAGCTGCTGGTGCGCAGGGGGGAGCACCTATGCACACCAGGAGACAAAAGCTCTGTGCAGCAGGGGATCAACCAATCAGGGCAGGGCAAGGTGGAAACAGAAAAGAAGAAAGAAATTAACACAGGAGCAGGGCAGGTGCCTAAGGTGGGGAGGAAATGAAGAACATTAATCAAGAATCTGAAAAAGGAGGAAGGACAGAGGGTTAGGAGTGCGCCTGCGGAGGGCTAGGCCAAGGGTGGAATCTGAAGACTGTGCAAGTAGACACCAAGCCAATCTCTGAAAATAAATGGCTTATTGAACATGGTCTCTGGGACACTGGCATGGAGATGCCCACTATACAATGCTAAGACTGAGCACATCATATAGACTCAATAGCTGCTTTTAAAGTGTATTCACAAAATGACTCTCAGAAAACAATGTAAATAGACAACAATCATTTCAAGAATCTTTATCAGACACACTTATATGTAAGGGCCATGTTTTGTTTTGTTTTTTTAAGCCACAGGCTTATCTACTGGAAACTGGATTCCCTGTTGCATTAGCTGGGGGGGTAGAGTTACACAAGATGCTGGCAGTGCTGGGGACTATGGACTAAGAAGAAGGCCAGTTGCTCAGCAGAAAAATAGACCATCAAAACACAACCCAGACTCAGGGAATTAAAACATCATCTGGCATCCAGAATGGACAGGGTGGATACTTGGTTGCTCCACAGACACACAAATATGTTATTGGTTTCATTTCTAGGCACCAAAAACATTTTAATTCTGAAGGCTTGGTGTCTTACACATGTGTGCTATTAGGAGAAGAGGCAGAGAATGTTATGTAGGCTGTAACATCAAAACCATGACTAAACAGGCAAAGCTTCCTCATGCTCACCACGGACAGGGCTTTTAAAGGAACAACTGTGCTCAGTGGCCATTCCCTCGCTATTCAAGATGCTTTCAAAGGACAATCTCCCTATGGCCTCATGCCACTCTGACAATGTCAGGGCAGGGCTTAGTGGTCTCAGCATGTTATGTGTAGAGTAGCACAGAAAGGATTTCAGATTGCCTGGAGATTAAATAAAAATCCACAGCTAGGTACCAGTAAAATGACTAAGGTTCCATACCGAAAGGAAATCTCCTGAAAACATTCATTTCACATACTTTAATAAATATTAAAAAGTATGTTTAAGTCTATTTGTGTGTGTGGTGCTGAATTAAATTCGGAGCCTCACACAGGGTAGGCAAGCTCTTTACATAGCCACAACCCCAGCTGTGTCTGGAAAAATTATGACTGAGGGATCCCACAGTTTTCAGTCCCCTGGCTGTGGACAGCTATGACCCTGAAGAGGAGACTGCAGTCTTTCTACATTCTGATCATCCCTGCTGGTTTTACTTCTAATATTTAAAAGTCAGCATTTGGATACATTTGTTTTCACTAGCCTGGACAACAATGAGCTTGAAAGTGGGTCCTCTAGATACAGAGTATCACAGGTTCCTCAGTAAGAGATGGAATCCTCTAGATACAGATACCACAGGTTCTCTTAGGTGACTCTCCATAACTATCTCAGAGCACCCTGGACTCTGCAGGGGCATCCATTCTTTTGTTCCACACATATGGCCTCCACTTACAGCCACAGAGACTGAAGCCCTTGAAGATCTAAGCCTATCATCTGCTGCCACAGGATGGCTACTTCATCCTTGAGGCTTTCAGGCTTTCCAAGTTGATTTCTAACTCTTGAGGTTAGAATGGGTCTTGAAGTTGCCTAATGGGACTCTCTGGCCTCACTCTAGAAAGGGCTTGAGCATACACACACTGTAATATCGTGTGCTGGGGGAAGCTTTAAAATGTTTCAATCAATGGCTAATATTGGACTTTAGAATGTGTAGATAAAATTAAAAAAAAAAAACAAACCAATATATTTCCTTTCAGAGATCCCTAAGTTTTGTAGGGATGAAATTTTCATCATTCTTCACAAATATTCTTTATTCTTAGCTGGTCAATATCAAAATGTAATTTAATAACTCACAGTGAACAGGCAAATAAAATGCCTGATTTTTATAAGGCATAATACAAAATAAAGGTGGACACCAGTTTTCATTTTGTTCTCCAAGAGGGGTAGAAATATTTAAGTCAGGTTTTTGTTTTGTTTTGTTTTTTGTTTTGTTTTAAAACAAAACAAAAACAAAACAAAACAAAAACTCCAAATAGCATGAAAAGAAATTCACACAGATACACATTTAGTATGTAACAGATCCCTGGAAGGGTGGCCTTACCAGGTCGGTGGAAATGCTGTGGTGAACGAGACGTAGTTGGAGTGTAGCTGTGACGGCTGTACACAGGGGAGTTGATGGAGCCCTGGCTGGTGGACCTGTGGATCCGATCCCGAATATCCTGGGAACCCTGCAACAAAGTTTTAAAAGGTATGAGACAAAGCACCACCCTATGATTATTAGATATTTCTAAGTAAGACCCAGTTCACAGAGGATGCTGGGGAATTGCCTCTCTCAGTGCTGGGTTTGCCTTTCAGGGATATAGTCAGTAAACATTTATGAATATGAATATTCCATGCTAATGCGTTTTGCTCACAATCAAGTCATTGTAGTCATTAAAATTTAAGGTATAAAATCTATAAATGCCAACCATGCAAGAATGCTAGAAATAAACAGTTCCCACAATCACATTGGTATTGTGATTTTAGGCTTTACAAGGTGTCTCCCCCCCAAGTGTTTTCTCCAAGGTATCCCCTCCCCAGGTATCCCCCCCCCCGG
>PVIH01007428.1:86261-100608 GCA_004025045.1 Sigmodon hispidus | reverse complement strand
ATCCTGTCCTCATAAAAATGGGTGCCGGACAGGTCTGTCCCTGTCTGAGTGGATGACACCTGGATTAGGGATAGCACAAGTCCTCTTGCACAATGGGGATTAGGCCTCTGCTCTTGCCCGCTGCTTTTGCTTGATTTTTTAATTTTTTAATTATTAAATAAGGGGGAGATGTAGAGAGCTGCCTGCTGCTGCACTCTAAAGATGGTGCTGATTTCCGGCCTCCACCCCCCCATGGGTGAGTGCTCTCTTTTGATAAACAACTCCTTATTTGGCTTGAGCCTGGGGCGTGGTTTGCTGTTGTGTATGTGGACCTATGAGCTGTGCCCACGTGGCTTATTGGGATTGGATGCCCTGAGAGTTTCTAGTCAGTGGGTGGGGTTTCCTGGGGGAGGAGAAGGAGAAGCAGAGAGAAGAACAAAGAGAGAACAATTGTAAAGGTCCCAAATAAACTGCTGAAAGAAGATCCTGGGTGTTGCGTTTTCCTTGCTGGCAAGGTTGCGCGTGACACTAGACCAGGTTGGCCTAGAACTCACAGAAATCCACTTACCTCTGCCTCCCAAGTGCTGGAATCAAAGGTGTGCAGCATCACCACCTGGCAAGAATCCATTTTTTGATCAGCAACAAGTCAAGAAAGAAAGGAAAGGATAATGTAGAAAACATTTAAAATGGAAGGAAAATGAAACCAGTGCACATTGTAATTTATGGGGCTCTGTGGAAAGCACTGTCTGGGGGTGCTTTTTTCCTTAAAGATTATTTTTATTTTTATTTGTCTACATTTCTGTATATGAGTCACATATATATATATAGTACCGATAGAGGCCAGAAGAAGGTATCAATCCCTTGCAACTGGAGTTAGCGATAGTTGTAGGCTCCCATACAGGTGCTGGGAACAGAACACGGGCCTTCTGCAAGACCAGCACATGCCTATATCATGGGATCATCCCTCCAGCCCCCAGGGTAATTTTTAAAGGGTTAAACTGCCTCCATTAGAGTAGTGGCAGTATAGCTCAGTGGTAGAAGCACTTGCCTAGGGTTCAAACTTCAGCACAAGTTTATTAATAAATAAACTTCTACTTAAAAGTTCATAATACTAGGGGCTGGAGAGATGGCTCAGAGGTTAAGAGCACCAGCTGCTCTTCCAGAGGACATGATTCAATTCCCAGTAACCACATGGTGGTTCACAACCATCTATACTGGAATCTGGTGCCCTCTCTTAGCATGCAGGCCTAAGTGCAGGCAGAATACTGTATACATAATAAATAAATAATTTTTAAAAGTTTGTAATACTTTGTTTTCTATTTTATGCCTTTTTTGAGACAGGTTCTTATTTTATAGGTCAGGATGGCCTGAAGCTCACTGTGTAGCTCAGAATGGCCTTGAACAGGTAGTGCGAACCCTTCCTCAGCCTCCTGAGTACTGGATTGCAGGTGTCACCACTGAACCTGGCTTCAGAATGATTTCAAAGTCAAACTGGATTTTGAGATTCCCCTCTCCCCAAGAAAACTCATCTGTAGCTCTCAAAATAATGACTTCAGTTTCCATCTTAGGAAACAGGAAAAAAAAATCAAACAAAACTCAAAGCATACAAACAGAAGCACTAGGGTCAGGGATGCAGTTTGGGGCCTAGCATGCACAGGCCTCAAGTTTGATCCTGTGCACCTCATGATACACAACCAAAAACCAGAAGCAAGTTACAAACCCCACAGAAGTAAGAAGGATCAAAGTGGAAATCAGTAACAGAAAACAAAACCAGGAAGGCCTGAGTGTTCCTAGGTCTGCACACAGCTCAGCTATAGGAGGCCTGAGGCAGGAAGGTGGTCTGGGCCACAGAGCATGCCCCAGCCTGGCACAGGCAGCTGAATGAGAGCCTAGTCAATCATAAAGAATTAATCCTTGAAACAGCTATCCCACCAGGTGGTGGAGGTGCAAGCCTTTAAGCCCAGTCCAGTACTTAAAGGGAGGAGGTGGCAGAAGCAAGATGATTTCTGTGAGTTCGAGGCTAGCCTGGTGTACAGAGCAAGCTCCAGGACAGCCAAGGCAACACAGAGAAACCCTGATTCAAAAAAACAAGAGAGAAAACAAACTTCCTCCCCAAAGAAAAAGCTATGTCCATTTGTGGCATCTGAAAGACTGAGATAGGATTACTGCAAGTTCAAAGCCAACCTGGAGTACTGAGTGAGTTCCAGAAAGAAACAAAGAAGGGGGGAGGGGAGGAGTGGAGAAAGAGCTAAGGATTGAGTCTTTTTTGTTTTTGTACACAGGGTTTCTTTGTGTAGCCCTGTTTCAGAACTTGCACGCCTCGAACTCACAGAATCTGCCTGGTTCTGCCTCTCAAGTGCTGGGAATAAAGGTGGGTGCTACCACCAACCTTGCCATTCTAAGTCTGTTGTGTGGCCATTTCCCTTCTCATTCACATCCTACCTTAGAGATAGACCAAGAGTATCACCCCCAAATAAAACAAAACCAAAACAAAACCTTGTTGTGTCAGCCATTATCAATGAGTTCTGGGTTTTCTTCTGAGGAGTCTCTCACTGTCCTTGACTGCTCTGAGTCTGGAAGGGTGGCCTTGCTTCCATCCTGTTACTTCCTGCTTATTCAACTCAAAATGCTTCTGATCACTCTGGCTTTAAAATGCAGTGTGTGTATATATTTAAAATTTTATTTTTAATTATGCTCCTGTGGAGAAGTATGTGTACAGTGAGTGAAGCGGCCTCAGATTCCAAAGGTGCTGGATTCCCTGGAGCTGGAGTTCCAGGTGGCTGTGAAGTACCTGATGTGGGTGCTGGGAAGAGAACTCAGGACAGGACATCTGAGAAAGCCACAAGTGCTTGCAACTGCTGAGCCATTTCCCCAGCCCCCAGAGAAATGTAAATTGCACATAATAACTGATTTTATTACGACATTTTAATACACACATATAAGGTATTTAAAGTATATCAGGTTTATTTGAACTTCAATGTTATTTTACAAAGTAGCAAGTTTCCTTAGGGCAGTTTCATAAATACTTGGTTTGGTTGACCTTCTTCCCCATTTCCCTGTCTTCTATCCCCACCCAAATCTTCACATGCTCAGTATCCCTTTCACTTTATTTATGTGTATATACATTTTGACCGCATGTATGTCTGTGCAACACATGTGTACCTATGGAGGCCAGAAGAGAGTATTGGACCCAGTTATGGAGCTACCACATGGGAATTGAACACAGGTCCTCTGAAAGAGCAGCCAGTGCTCTTAACAGAGCCATGTCTCCACCCTCCAGATTTTCTTTATCCATTCATCTGCTGATCAGACACCTAAGCAGATTAACTGGCCTGTTAGAAATAATGCCTTGAAAACTAGCTATGCAAGTGTCTACATGCTGACTTTGATTTCTTTGGTTTTTCTGGTAGGAATGCAAACAAGCCTAGCCAGTACATAATCAACATAGAAATTCCTTAAAAACTAAAAATAGACTATCACATGACTCAGCAATGCAACATCAATTTATTTTTTGAAAAAGAGTTCATGCTAGCCTTAAACTCTTGGTGATTCTCTTGTCTCTGCTCAGAACGGTGGGATTACAGCTGTGAGTTACCTAGCCCATTTTTTTTAAAACTTTACCTATTTATTTGCCTTGGTGTTTGCCTGGAACTGGAACTACAGACAGTTGTTAGCTGCCATGTGGGTGCTGGGAATTGAACCCGGGTCCTCTGGAAGAGCAGACGGCGCTCTTAACCGCTGAGCCATCTCTCCAGCCCCTACCTAGCCCATTTTTGAAGCTGGGTCTCACTAAGCAGACCTGGCTGGCCTAGAAATGCTAAATAGACCAGGCTGGCCCCCAGTTCTGACTCCTGAGAACTGGATTAAAGGTGTGCACTACTGTGAACCTTGGCCTTACTTCAAGTCTTTTAAAATAATAAAAATCAGTTTTATTGAAGATGCTGTTTTTTCCCCCACACAAAATGTTCTGTGTTTGAGGTATCAGTGTAAGCCATGCCAATTGGTACATGTGAATATTAACCCAGGATTTATCCTAATAATCCTGACCAGCACTGAACCTCCCTGTCACTTTCTAGTAAGCTAAGTGATATTCTTTAAAAGGAGGATGTTTTGTATAAAAACAAGGGAGGCAAGTGCTAGAAACATTCATTTAACAAAACATTTTATTATCTTCCTATAGATAACATTCATTTAAAAATTTGAGATCAGTAAAGCTGTTTCCTCTTCAATGATACTATTTACAAAGCCTAGAGATTTAAAACTATAGTGAAGAATTTCACTATCTTTATACATCACACAGTAGATAAAGCTATTAAACTCCTCAGCATCAAGAGCAAATCACTACCACCAACCCAGCTACATCACTAGAAGGGAAACCACTCAGTAGCTGCTATGTAGATGACTTGGTTTGCCTGCAGTAAAGCTATGTGATAATTAACTTATGAAGTGACAACACTAGTCTAACACACAGAAAAACAAACACTCATAATGATGTGCTTTGCAAGTACACATATCTATACGTGAGGCGTGCCTGTCACGTAACAAGATGGATTTAATACAGATGGGCAGAGAGATAAGAGTCCCAAGATGTGAAAAATGTCCTTATGAAAGAGGCTGCACCTTGTTGCAAAGCATATTATATAGCAATTCCAAGGAAGGTGTAATAACTAAAAATACTGAACTCTTCAATTTCCTGAGTTAGGACAAAGATGCAGTTACTTTTTGGTAAATTCAGAACGGTGAGGTGAAGAACGTTTTTCCTTTTTCCTCTTCTTTTTGTCCTTTTTGTGATGTTTTCCTTTTTTGGATTTGTTCTTTTTTTCTTTTTTCTGATACTTATGTTTCTTTTTTTTGGAGGAGTCCTCATCGGAGGAGCTGGAATAAGACCTTTTCCTCAGTTTCCTTTTCTCCATGCTTTTTTCCTTTTTCTTCTCCTCTTCGTGTCTTCTTTTCTCCTGCAGAGCCTGCAGCTCCTTCAGTTCTTCATCGCTGTCCTCGCTGCTCGTGCTGCTCACATCCAGCACAATGTCCCTCTTGGGGTCTACCCGGAGAAAATTGCGGCACTCAAAAGTCAGATGACCAGGATAGCCACATTTTTTGCAGCCTGCTCGGACACTGTCCTTATTGCAACCTGGGACTGCCATGACGTAGATGAGCTGAGATCAAGTTAGGTTCAGGTCCGTTGTGGGGAAAACACACTACCTGTTGTGGAACATTAGTTTAAGATGTGTTACATTTGTTTATTCTGTGGAACATTTGTTTCATGATGCAAAGATGTGTTGCATTCATTTATGCTGCATTTGATTAACTCTGTGAAGCTGTGTTACTTTGCCTATCTAAAACACTTGATGGTAATAGAGCTGAACGGCCCATAACTAGGCCGGAGAAAGGATAGGCAGGGATGGCAGGCGTAATGAGTAAAAAGAGAAACCTGGGAAGAAAGAAGAAAGAGCAAGAGAATAAAAAAACAGAAGAAGCTAAGGGCCAGCACCCAGCCACCCAGAGAGTAAGAATGAAAGTAAGATATACAAAGGAGAAGGAAAAAGCCCAGAGGCAAAAGGCAAATGGAATAATTTAAAGTTAAGAAAAGCTGACAAGAAACAAGCCAAGCTAAGGCCAGGCCATTCATAAGTAAGACTGTATGATTTATTTGGGAGCTGGGTGGCAGCCCCCCAAAAGAACAAAAACCACCAAAACCACTATCAGAGAACCTTATTTCAAATTTTGTTAAAGACTCTTCTTTTTAAAGTTATTATCTATGTAATGCTCTGCCTGCCTGCATGCCTGCACACCAGAAGAGGGCACCAGATCCCACTATAGATGGTTGTGAGCCACCATGTGCTTGCTGGGAATTGAACTCAGGACCTCTGGAAGAGCAGCCAGTGCTCTTAACCTCTGAGCCATCTCTCCAGCCCCTTTATTGTAATTTTTCATGACCTGTATTAGTTATTTTTCTGTTGCTGGGTAAAACACCATGTCCAAAGGCAACTTATGGAAAGAGTTAATTTTGGCTAATGGCTCTGGAGGGAGAGTCCATAATAGTTGGGAGGACATGGCAGCAGACAGAGCAGGAAGCAGAGCGATCAGATTCCCAACACGAACCCACCCGAGAGTGAACTGGGAGTGGAGTGAGGCTATGAACTCTCAAGGCCAGCCATTACTGGTGAAGTGGTTAAGAGTGCTGGCTGCTTTTGCAGAGGACCCAGGTTCAATTCCCAACATCAACACAACAGCTCACAGCCCTCTATAACTTCAGTTCTAGGAAGCCAGGGCCTTTTGATGGCCCCCACAAAGGTACACGTGCTTCCCAAGCACACATGCAGGCAAAGCACACATAGAAAAATATCTTCAAAGCCTGCCAACAGCAAGGGTCCACCTCCTAAAAGTTCCAACATTCCCACAAACAGCATCACCAACTGGGGACCAGGTGTTCAAATATGTGAACCTATACGGGCACTTCTCACTATTCCAAGAGCTGCTGCATATGGAATTGCTGTATGTGGATCTAGATGCACCCCAAAAGGCTGGACCACCTGTGACTACTTAGTTCTCAATCTGTTGGCCACAACCCCTTTTGGGGTCGTATATCAGATATCCTGTATATAAAATAGTTACAGTTCATAACAGCAGCAAAGTTACAGTTATGATGTAGCAGCAAAATAATTTTATGGTTGGGGTCAGCATGTGGTGAGGAACTGTATTGAAGGGTAGCAGCATTAGGAAGGTTGAGAATCACTGCCCTAGGCTTTGCTGGAATTGCTCAGCTTTCCACTTCCCAGGGGGTCCTAGCTCACATATTTTACCTTCTTTATACGAGCACACTCTCCTCCCTGCCAGATAGCACTGGATTTTTTGAGAATTGGAAAAATGAAAGGAATCTCGCACCTCCTCTGGTGGAAGGTGAAATTGACTAATTCTGGTGAGTAATTATGCGTGTGATAGTGCACCACTGTACAAGGGTACTTTCTGTCTCTCCCATGTAACCCAGGTTGGGAGCCTCTTGATTGAGGCTCCCAAGTGCAGGGATTAAGGTGTACCACATCTGGTGTCTTTCTTGGGCATTTCATATAAATAGAACCATACACTATGTCTTAGTCTAAAAAATAAAAACCTGGACTCAGAGATAAGAGTAAATGCTGGAAGATTAGAAAGACAAAGGAATAAACCACAGCAAACCTCTTATCTCACCAACTCCTCAGCTGAAGTCCTGGCCATTCATTTTCTGCCCTGCTTTATATTCCTCTCTCTGTCCAGTCACATCACTTCCTGTCTCCTTCTCCCAAGTGCTGGGATTAAAGGCATGAGCCTCCACCACTTGGCTCTGTTTTTCTTTTAGACTGGATCAGGGTGGCCTTGAACTCTGGATCTTCCTGCTGAGATAAAGGTGGTTCTACCACACTGCCTGGCCTCTATGGTTAACTATCGGCTAGTGCTGCCCACTGATCTCCAGGCAAGCTTTATTTGTTAGAGCGCAAACAAAACATCACCACACTATGTGGTACTTACTGTTTTGAGACAGGATCTTCTCTTTTAAAAAGGTGTAGGCCATGCCTTTAATCCCAGTATTTGGGAGGCAGAGGCAGGTGGGTATCTGTGAGTTTGAGGCCAGTCTGGTCTACAGAGTGAGTTCCAGGACAGCCAGGGCTGTTACAGAGAAACCTTGTCTCGAAAAACAACAACAAAACAATTAACAAAAAAAAGGTGTGTGTATCCATCTGAGTAGGCAAAGGGAAGATTTCAGATCCCCTATAGCTGAAGTTACAGACAGTTCTGAGTCACTCAACACCAGTGCTAGGAACTCAGGCCCTCCGCTGATTCCTTAAGACCCATTTAGACACGGTCTTATGCAGCCATGGCTTACTCTGAATTCCCTATGTAATCCAGGACAGCCTTGAACTCCTGTCCCTATAGCTTCCACGTTCCAGGTGCTAGGATTACATGTGCCAGCACACCTGTCTTACAGGGTGGTGAGAACTGAATCCAGGATTTTGGGCATGCAAGGCAGGCACTCTACCAAATGAACTATATACTTAACCTAATATACGGTCTTTTCAAATTCTCTTCAGTCATCTGACATGTTTTAAAAAACTGATCCATTTTATATCACATATCACAGTTTCATCCTCCCCCCCTTTTTTTCCTGTGTGAGACATGGTCTTGCTGTTTAGCTCTGAGACCTGCCTGCCTCTACCTCTGAAATGCCAGGATTAAAGACCGTGTCAGCACACATGGCTCATTTCTTCTCACCACTGAATACATGTACAGATATCTCATTTTTGCTTAATTGACTTCTCAAACGACAGACATTCAGTTTTTTTTTTTTTTTTTTTTGTGGGAGGCAAGGTCCCATTCTGCAGCTCAGGTTGGACACAAAACTCTTGACAGCCCACGTGTTTTAGCTCCTTAAATTCTGGGATTATGCGAGTGAGCCGGCAAGCCCATTTCAGGTTTTCAATTTATTACAGACACCAACTGGAGCATTTCTGCACAAGGCTCCCTGTGAACGTAGGTCTTTGTTTATTTTGAGAGGGGGTGTAACACTGAAGCCCGGGCTGGCCTGGAGCTAATAGAGCAACCCCCCAACCTCAACTTCTTGAGTAGTGAGATTATCAGAGTAATGCGCTCTATTCTATCGATTATTAAAGTATTAGGAGTTGTTCTTGGCCTCATGTGTGCTCGGCAAGCTATGATCCCAGGTGCTTTTGTTCCAGGGGTGAGCCACCACAGCCATATTTTTATTTTGTGTGGGGATGTAAACATGTGTGGAGATGAGAGGCCTACTCTCGGAGTTGGTTATCTCTTCCTTCTATGTGGGTCCCAAGAATTAAACTCAGGACATCAGGCTTGGTGGCAGGTACCTATACCCACAACATCATCTTACCAGTCCCGGACATGTTTCTCCAGTTTCAGTTTATGTGTATGAGTGTTTGCCTATGTGTATATATGTGCAGTATATGTATACAGTGAACATGGAAGCCAGAAGAGGGTGAGAGAAGCCCTGAAACTGGAGTGATGGGCAGTCAGTCGTGAGCTACCATGTGGCTGCTGGGAACCAAAGCCAAGTCCTCCAAAAGAGCAGCAAGTGCTCTTAACTGCAAAGCCATCTTTCCAGCCACTGGAGAGATATTTTTTCAATCTCTTAGGTACAAAACTAGGAATGGAATAGCTGGATCACACGCAAATTAAGACAAAACTATGTTTATTGGTGCTGGAGACTGAACCTGGGGCCTAGTACAAGCTAGGCATACACTATCACGGAGCTCTAATATACCTGCAGTCTCTAAAACCTTGTTTTAAGATAGGTTTGTCACTGGGTGTGGTGGCACATCCCTTGATACTAGCACTGACACAGGCAGAGTTCTAGGGCAGTCAGAACACTACACAGTAGACAGAGACCTTATTTCAAAAAACAAAACACAGGCATGGTGGTGCACGCCTTTGATCCCAGCACTGAGGCAGAGGCAGGTGGATCTCTGTAAGTTCCAGGCCAGCCTGGTCTACTGAGTGAGTTCCAGAATAGCCATGGCTGTTACACAGAAAAACCTTGTCTAGAAAAACCAAATAAATAAACAAAAATAGATAGGCATTTTATAACAGTAATATCCAAAGCCCCCTTCCATGTACTACAAGCCTCTATCTACCTCTCAACAAAATCTACTTTTCCTCCAGCACAACCACCCAAGAGGCAATACAGGACAGTGAATAACTATCAGAAGGTGTGTTTAAAAAGATCATGAAGAAATGAGTCAGAGGTTAAGAACACTGGCTGTTCTCCCAGAGGTCCCAAGTTCAATTCCCAGCAACCAAATGGTGGCTCACAGCCATCTATAATGAGATCTGGTATCCTCTTCTGGTGCAGGCGTGCATGGAGGCAGAATGTTGTATACATGATAAATAAATCTTTTTATCACTGAAACTTAAAAAAAAAGAGCATCACATATTTAAAAACAATTAAAAGATCTTCCTTGGGGCTGGAGAGATGGCTCAGAGGTTAAGAGCACTGACTGCTCT
This sequence comes from Sigmodon hispidus, assembly GCA_004025045.1. Lineage (NCBI taxonomy): Eukaryota > Metazoa > Chordata > Mammalia > Rodentia > Cricetidae > Sigmodon > Sigmodon hispidus. Next base: position 90,618 of record PVIH01007428.1, on the reverse strand, counting down.
TCCCGAGGTCCTGAGTTCAATTCCCAGAAACCACATGGTGGCTCACAACCACCTGTAATGAGATCTGGTGCCCTCTTCTGTATACTGTATACATAATAAATAAATAAATATTAAAAAAGATTCTTCTCTTTAAAAAAAAAAAAGATCTTCCTTGTGGCTGGAGAGATAATTCAGTAAGAGCACTTGGTTGCTCTTTCAGAGAACCCAAGTTTGGTTACTAGAACCCACACTAGGTAGCTCACAACCATCTGGAACTCCAGCTCCAGGGGAGCCAGCCTAGGCTACATGCACAGTGAGTTTAATACTAGTCTGGGAAACCTAGAAAGAGCCTATTTTAAAAATTAAAAATGGGGGTGGGGGCTGGAGAAATAGCTCTGCTGTTTGGCTGTTCTTCCAGATAGACCCGGGTTCAATTCCCAGCACCTACATAGCAGCTCACAATTGTCTGTAATTCCAGTTCCAGGGGATCAGATACCTTTACAGCAATGCACATAAAATAAAGTTAAATAAATTATTTAAAAAAATTAAAAATGTAAGCCAGGTGCTGATGGTGCACACCTTTAGTCCAAGCACTTGGGAAGCAGACGCAAGTGGATCTTGGAGTTTGAGTGTAGCAGTACTTTTATTGTTGGCTGCTAGCTCACAAGTAACAACAAGGAAACTTATACGAAAGGTTGGCCTTTAGCTTAGGCTTGTCTCAACTAGCTCTTACAACTTTAACCCATTTATATTAATTTATGTTCTGTCACATGGTATTACCTCTTTTCCATCTGCACCTCCTGATTTCATCTCCTTCTGGCTCCTGGCATCCCTAAAGGGCCTTCCTTTCTCTCAGAGGAAATCCCACCTAAACCTCCTGCGTAGCTATTGGCTGTTCAGCTTTTTATTACATCAATCACAGCAATACACCTTCACACAGCGTACAAACACCCCACAACAGAGACAGGTGGACCTTGGAGTCTGAGAATAGCTTGGTCTAGAGTGAATTTCAGGATAGCCAGGAATACTCAGTGAAACCCTGCCTTGAAAAAAAAAATGAGGGCTGGAGAGATGGCTTAGAGGTTAAGAGCACTGACTGTTCTTCCATGGGTCCTGAGTAACCAATTCCCAGCAACCACATGGTGGCTCACAACCATCTATAATGACATCTGGTGCCCTCCTCTGGCTGCAGGCATATATGCAGGCAGAGCGCTGTATACATAATAAATAAATAAATCTTTTTAAAAAATGAAGAACAAGAAGTATCCCCACCCCTCAAATTTGAACATGTGATGGAAGGCCAATAAGACAGTTCAGTGTATAAAAGCACTTGCTGTACAAGCCTGATAACCTGATTCCCAGAATCCATGGCAGAAGGAGAGAACCAAGTCTTTAAAATTTTCCTCAGACCTCCACATGCACTATGGCATGTGAGTGCCTACACTTATGTACACACATTATACATATACACACACAAATAAATGTTTAAAAAGTGATGGAGAGATAGAACACTTGTGTGGCATATTCAAGGCCCTGAGTTCAATCCCCAATACTATAAATAAATCACACACTCACACACCAGGAGCTGTGAGTATAGAATGCACAAGGTCCTAGGTTGAATCCCTAGTAAAACACACACACACACACACACACACACACAGAGAGAGAGAGAGAGAGAGAGAGAGAGAGAGAGAGAGAGAGAGAGAGAGAGAGAGAGAGACAGAGACCCCGTATCTTAGTATTTTGTTTTTTTTTTAATATTTGATATTTTAAAAGATAGTCTTGGGGCTGGAGAGATGTCTCAGCAGTTAAGAGCACTATCTGTTCTTTCAGAGGTCCTGAGTACGATTCCCAGCATCCACATGGCAGTTAACAACTGTCTGTAATTCCAAGATCTGACACCCTTACACAGTTATACATGCAGGCAAAACACCAATTCACATAAAATAAAAATAAAATTAAAAAAAGACAGTCTTATGCAGCTAAAGTCAGTTTTGAACTCTTGATCCTCTTTCTTCTACCTCCTAAATTCTGGGGCTAAGGGTGTCTAACCACCACACCCTAGTATCTTTGTGTTTAAATATTAGTATAGTAATACTATCCCATTGACTTGTCAACACTAAAATGCAGCATTTCAGTTACCTATGAAGGCTTAGGCAGACTTGTGTTGTGAGGTAGAGAGATCCTAAGACCACTCAGCTGGACCAAAGTTCAAATTGAGTGTTTCTCTGCCGAGAGAGAAACACTTTCCACAAAGCAGCCTTAGGTGCATGTACACAGAACTTTTAAAAGTAAAGAACACAGCAAAACTACATCCTGGCTGGCAGTTGCAGGGGAAGTAAAGTAAGTTTAACAGAAGCCAAAGCCATGCAGTTAGCTAGGGCATTTTGATTTTGACCTTGAGTTTCTAGAACAAGACTGTGTGCTTTTCCACAGGACTTCTCACAATGGAAGGACAAGGGTGGGTGGTGGTCAGTTTCAGGTTAAGGTAAAGGTGGCTGTGACTGACACAGGACTGGAAACCTTTGCCTTGCCACAATTGTCTGGCCTAAATTTTTTTTTCGAGAGAGAGGGTTTCTCTGTGTAACAGCCCTAGCTGTCCTTTGAGAAGGCCAGGCGCTTGCCCAGACCCCCTGTTTTGGCCATTCCACAGCCATGGCTGGCTGCAGAGCCAACTCAGCAGAATACAGCCCTCTGGCACAGCAGGTTGTGCCCTTGAGCCCCCAAACTTGGGCTCAGTCCTACTTACTAAAAAACTCCATCAGATTTCCCCATGTGGCGAAAAGAGGCCATTAAAAGTTACAACTAGGGGCTGGAGAGATGGCTCAGCAGTTAAGAGCACCGACTGTTCTTCCAGAGATCCTGAGTTCGATTCCCAGCATCCACATGGCAGCTAACAACTATCTGTAATTCTAAGATCTGACACCCTTATATAGTTATACATGCAGACAAAACACCAATTCACACAAAATAAAAATAAATATTTAAAAAAAAAGTTACAACTAGCAGGCTCTGAATGTGCTTTCATGATAAAAATGGAATGCAGTAACCACAGCAATGTCCTTAAGAGAAGATAACCTTCCTGCAGGTGCAGCTGGCCAACTGAGCACCTCATCTTGGAGGTGAGCAATCCTAGGTCTATTCCTATGCAGTCCACAGACTTCCAGATCCCTTCCTCTTTATTTCCTATGAACACCACACCCCCTGCTGCTCGGGGTCTCTCCTGCCCCACTGCTGCATCAGATGGATGGAGGGTACACACCAGGCTCTTTATTTGATTTGGTTCCGATTTTCCCAGGGGAACATGGAGACCCTGACTCAACATAAATTTTTAAGGAGGTAGCTCAGTGATAGAGAACTTCCCTAGTATGTAGAGGCTCCGTGTTATATCCATAGCACTGCAAAAAATAAATAAATAAGGGGCTGGAGAGATAGTCTTCTAGAAGACCCAGGTTACATTCCCAGCATCCATCTACATGGTGACTCACAACCATCTGTAATTCCAGTTCCAGGGATCTTCTGGCCTCTGAGAGCCCCAGACATGCACATAGCACATGGATATACATGCAGGCAAAATCCTCATATGTGTGTGTATGTGTGTGTGTGTGTGTGTGTGTGTATAATTTTAAAAAATAATAAAAATAGAAAGTGGAGCTGGATGGTGATGGCAAACACCTTTAATCCTAGCACTCAGGAGGCAAAGGCAGGGGGATATCCATGAGTCTGAAGACAGCCTGGTTTACAGAGCAAATTCCACAACAGCCAAGGATACACAGAGAAACCTGGTCTTGAAAGAGTAAACTAAACCAAAAGTAAAACTAACTAACCAACCAACCAACCAACTAAAGGGGCTGGAGAGATTGTTCAGTGGTTAAGAGAAGGTGCTGCTCCTGCAAAGGACCCAAATTCAGTTTCGAGCACACACATGACAACTCACAACTGCCTGTAACCCCAGCACAGGGGATCCAATGTCCTTCTCCAGCCTTCTGAAGTCACCACACACACAGAAGCACACGAATGCACACAGTGCATATACATGCAGATCCAACACTCACAAGCATGAAATAAAAATTAGTAACTCTTTTTAAAAAATAAGTGTTATGAAGGGCACAGTTTGAGTTTCAATGTATTATCATTTATTTATTTTTTTTTTGAAATAGGGTCTCACCATGTAGCCCTGGCTGTCTTGGAACTTGCTGTTATAGACCAGGTTGGCCTCAAACTCCCAGAAATCTGCCTGCTTCTGCCTTCTGAGTGCTAGGATAAGAGACTTGTGTTACCAGTCCCTGCTTTTTTGTCATTAAAACAAAAAAAAAAAAAAAAAAGTGGTTTCCAAACACCATTCCTCACAAAAAAAAAAAAAAAAAAACCAAACCAA
>PVIH01007428.1:0-86161 GCA_004025045.1 Sigmodon hispidus | reverse complement strand
GGAATCGAACCCGAGTCCTCTGGAAGAGCAGACGGTGCTCTTAACCGCTGAGCCATCTCTCCAGCCCAGAAAGATGAATTCTTAAAGAAATGGCTATTAGGTCCAGGACAGGGAAGAAGGCCTGGTACATCTTGTGCAAGAGGGCAACAGAATGAAGTAAAGTGATTTACCATAGATAAAATCTGTGATAACTGGAGCATCAAAATTAATAATATTGTCATGCTAGGCTATAAAACATTAAAGAAAAATACAAAAAACATAGTAACTAATAGAAACGTACTCTACCAATAAATCCAGCTAGTAGTTATGGAAAGCATTTAAGAATCAGAAGTTGGTGGTGTTTTTAACCTCACTACTAGGGAGGCAGAGGTAGTGGATCTCTGAGTTCTAGGTCAGCCAAGGCTACACAGTGAGATTATCTCCAAAAAAAAAAAAAAAAAAAAAAAGTCAGAAAAACCAGTTTTACATGGTGGTACACGTATATAATCCTAGCACTTGGGAGGCTAAGGGATAAGGATTGCTATGAATTCCAGGTATATATAGCAAAGAACCTAATAACAAGAGGAAAAACTACTCTTTTATTTCACTCTCCCTATCAAATACAAAAACAGCGTGATGACATACAGAATATTTACATAAATTATGTCAAAGGATTACCCATAACTGATTTATTAAGTTACAAAGAAGGAGATGTATCGCAACAAGGCATCTGGCAGTCAGTCACCTTACATAATCAATCAATCAAATTAGCATTATCAATATTGAGACAATCTCATACTGTGCCTTCTTAATGGCCAGTAAAATACAAAACCAAGATCAATTTGAAGAAACAATCAGGCATATTCACAATAGCAAACATTTTCATTATAACTTTCCCAGGGCTAGAGAGATGGGTCAGTGGTTAAGAGTAAGTGGATGCTGCTCTTCCAGAGGGTCTAAATTCAGCTCCCAGTACTCCCATCAGGCAGCTCACAACTGTCTGTAACTCCAACTCCAGGGGCAGTCAACAATACCTCTGGCCTCTATGGACAATTGCACTCCAGTGCACATACCCACACATACACAGACACATAATTTAAAAGAAAAAATTTTGTTGGGGTGGTAGTGGTGTACACTTTTAATCCTAGCACCCAGGAGACAGAGGCAAGTAGATCTCAAGGTCAGCCTGATCGACAAAGCAAATTCCAGGAGAGCCAGGGCTGTTAAACAGAGAAACCTTGTCTTGAAAAACAAAAACCTCTAAATAAAAATAAAAAGAACTTCCCTGTGTGTAGATAAAAGTGAGGTGATGAAATGTAATTGCAGGGCTGAACTTGATGGCAAAGACACATAAATTTCCCAAGACACGTTACTTGGGAAGCTGAGGCAAGAGAATGGAAAATATAAGGACAGGCAAGCCTAGGAAACTTAAGTGAGGCTCTGTCTCCAAATAAACAGAAAAACAAGGAAACATGCACAAAAATGCAAAGTAGGAACCTTGAATAAATTCTAGGTTTGGAAACATAGATGCTTCAATTCCAACAACTCTAGAAATTTAAATGTTAACTGTATGTTAAATATATTGACTTAACTTTTTTAAAAAGTCATGAAGAGTGGTACAATAATTCATACACACACACACACACACACACACACACACACACACACACACACGCACAGCAGAGTTATTTTTAGAAGATGAAGTTACAGGTATGTACCTCCATGGTGGGCCAAAACAGAAAAATGTGTCTACTTTTGTGTGTCTCCAATGTGACACAGTAAGAGTGGGTCCTGGGGATGGAACTCAGGTTGTGTTGGTGGTTGTCTTTTACCCACTGAGGCATCTTGCTGGTTCAAGATGTCTATTTTTGAAAATGAAGAATAAATGTGTGAGCCACCATGTAGGTGCTGGGAATTGAACTCAGGACCTCTGGAAGAGCAGTCACTGCTTTTAACCGCTGAGCTATCTCTCTAGCCCTGAAAATGAAGAATAAATATGTAAAGTCCTTATAATTTTAAATTTTTTTAGACACTGTTTTGTTGAGTAACCTGGAACTTAATAAGTATACCATGCTGGTCTTTACTTCTGAGACACGCCTATCTCAGCAACTCGTAAAAATAAAGTTAAAAAAGAAGTACTGGGAATTGAACCTATGTCCTAGAACTCACACATGCTGGCATGTATTTGGCCAGTGAGCTGTATACTTACTTTCTAATTCTTTCTCTTCTCTCTCCTGGCGGCGTTTAAATATTTATCTATTTTGGTGCTGGAGATCAAACCTAGGAGCTTGCCCACAAGCGCTCTAAAAAACAGAAGCATGAGGCAGGAGAGATATGACTGATGTTAAGAACACTGGCTGCTCTTCCAGATGGACCCGGGTTTAATTCCCAGCAACCACACGAAAGCTCATAAGTGACATCCGCATAAGATATACATGCATGCAAAACACCAATGCACATAAAATAAAAACAAATAATAATAAACTATGGATATGTTAGCGATTGTGAAAGTCAAAGTTTCGGTTGCTTTGTTTCACTAAGCTTCACTTTTTTAAAAAGGTTTTGGAGATAGGGTTATCTCTGTGTAACAGCCTTGGAATTCACTCTGTAGTGCAGGCTGAACTCGAACTGACAGATAGCTGCCTGCCTCTGTCTCCCGAGTGCAGGGATTAAAAGCGTGCGCCACCGCCGCCCGGCTAAGCTTCAAAATAAGTAAGTAGCAGTCCTACCTCGGGCACAACTCATAAGAAAGTAGCACTCCTACCTCTGGCAAGGCTGCTTTCGGGACGGCACGAACCGGAACAGACGCTTCCAATCCTCACTTCCGTGCTTTGTAGCCCGTGACCCGCGGTTTCCAGGAGGGGCATAGGTCGCGCGGCTTTCTTATTGGAGGAAAATCCGCCTCTTGCAACCAGTACGTTCCCGCGAAGGCGATGGGCGGGACTTAACGTTTTCTTTGACCAACCACTTTCATTTACCCAGCCTCCTGACCCGAGCGGACCAATCAAAAACAGCTAGTGAAGTAGTAATCCTGAGTCTCTTTTTGAGCGGCAGTCCGGTCGTTCCGGTGGTTTCTTTTCAACTTCCGGTAGAATCTGGTAGGGTCAGGGGCTGGCGGGTCACGGTCTCGCGCCTGACGTATTTGTTTCCGGCGCACGGGCCCAGGCTGGGCTATGTTTTTGCCCGCGGCGGGTGCCGGCAAAGCTGCCGCCATCATGTCGGACACAGACAGCGATGAAGACTCGGCTGGAGGAGGCCCATTTTCTTTAACTGGGTTCCTGTTCGGCAACATCAATGGAGCAGGGCAGCTGGAGGGCGAAAGCGTCTTGGATGATGTGAGGCGTGGTCCCGAGGCGGAGGGGGGAGTGGAGGCTGTTTAGGAACCGGTAACGGAGGGTGTTGTAGCCCATTTTGGGTCCGCGGAGGATCCCATCTCTTGAGTTTGAGGCTTAGGAGAGAGGGTGCGCGCCCGAGCTCAGCTCCAAAGAAGGATGGAGAGAAAGGAGGAAAGCGGTTTAGTGCCACTCAATGACACACAGATGTTTGGTTTGAACGTAACATTCTCCTTGCCTGGTGGGGAAAAAAAATAGTTAAACCTAAGAAAGTTGTTATCAGAGCTGTCACTGTGTTCGATCTGTGACTATGAATGGAACCCGTGTTGTTTGAATCTGCTCTATATGGAGTTTAGATTTCTTGCACAGTTCTTTGCATTTGATGCTCCTTTGACCACATTGTATAATCATTTTTCAGATGGATTTGTGACTTTGTTATGAGCAATATAGATAAACCTTGTGCAGTACTTTCAGGTTTAATTGTTACTTTTGACTCTTGTGCTGTTCCCTTTTCAGGAGTGTAAGAAGCATCTTGCAGGCTTGGGGGCTTTGGGTCTGGGCAGCCTGATCACTGAACTCACTGCAAATGAAGAATTGCCTGGGACTGATGGTGCCTTGGTAAATGAAGAAGGTGATGTGTGGGCCATGGGGAGTAAGGTGTGGGTGGGGAGGGATAGCTATTGTATATGTACTTTTAAGTAGCAATTATCTAAGGAAGTGAGAATTACTTGCTTTTTCTTGAGATATCATCGCCTTTTTATCTACAGGATGGATTAGGAGTAGAGAAGATGCTGTGGACTATTCAGACATTAATGAGGTGGCAGAAGATGAAAGCCGAAGATACCAGCAGACGATGGGGAGCTTGCAACCCCTTTGTCACTCAGGTGATTCTCTCTTTGTTTTTTAGTGACAGGGTCTCTCTACATAGCCCTGCCTGTCCTGGAACTCAGTATGTACACCAAAATGATCTAGAGCTAATAGAGACTTTCACGTACTTCAGCTTTCTAAGTGATGAGATTAAAGATGTGACTCATTATGCCCAGCATTCTTTAATGTTGTAAAATTGGTAATGTAGTGAATTTTCTTCCTGGAGAAATCTGTTTTGGGCTCTGACTTCTATGCTTGATCTCTCCTATTGCTTTTTACTGTCTGTGCATCTCTCTTTGCTATGTCCATTGTCAATTCAGTTCCAAGTAGTAAGTATCCTCTTTTACTAAACTCAGGTTTTCCTTTTCTTTTTATTAAAAAAGATTTATTTATTTATTATGTATACAGTATACAGAAGAGGGTACCAGATGTCATCCTAGATGTTGTGAGCCACCATGTGGTTGCTGAGAATTGAACTCAGGACCTCTGGAAGAACAGTCAGTGCTCTTAACCTCTGAGCCATCGCTCCAGCCCAGGCTTTTATTTTCACAGTAATAATGGTTTTTTTGCCATTTGATCTTTTTAAGTGCCTGTAGGTTTGAGATACTATTCTTAGATGCTCTTCAGAGTTATAGATTAAAACAGTCTTTGCCCTTAGAGAGTTTATAGATTAAGAAGGATTAACTTGGCCTGGAGAGATGGCTCAGAGGTTAAGAGCACTGACTGTTCTTCCAGAGATCCTTAGTTCAATTCCCAGCAACCACATGGTGGTTCACAACCATCTATGATGACATCTGTTACTCTCTTCTGTATACTGTGTACATAATAAATAAATCTTTAAAAAAGGGGCTGGATGGAACATTTGGTACGTGTGATAAACTTTGATAAACAGTATGGTGCCATAAGGTAAAGTCCATTTTCCTAATTTTAGAGACTTTGATCTGGAACCTCTAGCTATTGGCTACAGTTTATTGTTTGAATTGCCCTGTGGTACTTCGATGTTCCGTGTTCAAAACTTAGATGATGTTGTTCATTGGTTCCCTCTTCAACTTAGATTTTAGGCTGCTGAGTTGTAGATTTAAAACCTTCATAAATGCTTGTAAGCCCAGGGCATGGTAATATAGGCCTATAATCATAGCACTTGGGAAATAGAGGCAGGAGGATCTGAAATGTTGGGTCATCTTTAGCTATGTGTTAAAGATCAACTTGAGCTATCTGAGACCCTGTCTCAAGAACCCAAACAAATTTTCTCTTGAATTTAGCTTTTTAAGACTAGTTAATAGATTTGAGTTAACCCTCCTCCCTGTTCCCTTCCAACCCCCCTTTCAGACAAAGTCTCACTATGTTGCTCAGTCATCCCCTTACCTCAGGTTCCTTAGTAGTTGGGATTACAGGTATTTGCCATTTCTTCTGGTAAATGCTTCTTTATTGTTATCTTTTTGAGACAGGAAACAGCCTGTGTAGTATGGAATTTTTGGCTTGTTTGCCCCATGTTCTAGACTCAAAGACTTTACAGAAACACAGAGGCTTATATTAATTATGTTGTTTGCTTTATGGTTCAGGCTTGTTGCTAGTTAGTTCTAGCATCTTAACTCATCTCTATTGATTTGTCTTGCCTCATGGCTTATTTGTGTTTTCTTATGTTTACTTTTTGGGTGGCTGGATCCCACCCCCCCCCCTCTGACTCTGCCCTTTTTTTTCTTTATGCCCAGATTTCTCACCTGCTTTTAAGATGCCTTGTCATAGGCCAAAACAGTCTTTTTTACTAACCAGTGATATTCACAGCATACAGAAAGCCATCTCACATCACTTTTTTAAAATCTAATTGAAAGGAAGGTTTTAATTTTAACAGCAAAATTTTATGTATAACAAAACAACTATTAAGAATTATAGTTATAATATTTAGTCTATTTGTATTTAGTAAAATTAAGGAAAATATTTCATTTATTTGTGAGTTTAAAGTTTTATATTTAATTTATTTTTGTTATAACTAAAGAAAATGATGATTATAATAATTTGATCTTTATATTAAATATTATAGAACAATATAATATTGTCTGAATAAATAGGAAGTGTAAGTAACTTTTAAAATTTAGAAATGACATCTGGTTGTTTGAACACTCAAAGTTTTTTTGTAATGTTGGGGCATTTATTTTTAGCCTATAGGCTTAGAGTCTTGGGCAGACTTTTTAGTGAAGTATGAAATTTGAAGGACTGTTTTGTCTATTTTGACATAGTTTGTTAGTTACTTTTTTGTTTTTTTTTGTTTTTTTTTTTTTGGGGGTGTGTGTGTCTTGTATAATGTCTGACAGTTGTTTTGTGAAGCAGGAACCAGAAAGACTATCTTGGCTTGTTTTGCTAAGGTTTAGAGATCATTTTTTTAGAGGTTATTTTTTATGGGTCTTGTATGTCTAGTTTATATTGTATATTGTCAGGCAGTTGTGGCAAGAATATTTTTTTTTACCTAGTTACTAATTTTTGTCATAAAGAAATTAACTTTTATATGGAGTGTTTTTAATGTCTGTTATCTTTTTGAAGTAGATTGGTGTTGTCAGGAGTAGACATGTCTGTAGTATTATGTTTCTGGCCTGTCTGGCCTATGGTCCAGACTCTTAGACCCACAGACCCACAGAAACACACAGACACTTATATTAATTTTATGCTGATTGACCTAGGACCCAGGTATATAACTTGCTAACTCTTTACTCATAAACTAACCTATGATTCTTATTTTGTTCAGCCATGCCCCTTGGTACCTATTCTCAGAGCAGCATTTCCCAGAGTTTTCTTAGTCTGGCAGCCCCACCCGTACTTTCTGTCTGCCTTCTGGTCCATCAGCTTTTTTTTTTTAAGATTTATTTATTATGTATACAGTACACAGACAAGGGTACTGATGTTATTATAGATGGTTGTGAGCCACCATGTGGTTGCTGGGAATTGAACTCAGGACCTCTGGAAGAAAAGTCAGTGCTCTCAACCTCTGAGCCATCTCTCCAGCCCTTCAGCATTTTATTAAACCAGTAGGAGGGACAAATATTAACAATGTACCAGAACATACTCCCACAGCACATGTCTTACTGTCTAGAAAAAGTCTAAGTTCTTTTTTTTTTTTTTAAACTTTATTTATTTATTTATTTATTTGTTTATTTGCCTTGGTGTTTGCCTGGAACTGGAACTACAGACAGTTGTGAGCTGCCATGTGGGTGCTGGGAATCGAACCCAGATCCTCTGGAAGAGCAGACGGTGCTCTTAACCACTGAGCCATCTCTCCAGCCCCGAAAAAGTCTAAGTTCTTAAAATATTTTAAATGTCATATTTTGGTGGTCTTTGAAGTGTTTGAAGATTATGTATCTATTTGAACTATTTTTTTGTATCTAAAAACTTAATTAACATGACTATAAGTTTATCATAGGTGACTATTAATTTGTATTTTTAATTAAATAATTTTAAATGAGTTATATAAACAAGAGTAGAAATATATATAACAAACTGACTTTAAATTTGTATCAATAAACCAAAATTTATACTAATGTAAAATATTTTGAGATTAATAGTTGTTTTTTAGATTAAAGTAGATTTAATGATCTACCTTTGTAAAAATTTATTTTTATATCATGTCTCTCTTTTTTTCTTTAGAAAGAGATTGACTATGACCATTAACCATTTATAATGAAAACAAACATTTATAAACAATATTTTGGGAATTTGGGCAAAGTTTTTTATTATTACTTCTTGCTGTTTAGGGACTATGGCAATTTTATCAGGGCTTTGAGACTGGATCATCTTAGTCGGCAGCCTTGAAGCTGATATGGCCATCTCTTCCCATCAGAGATTTTTTTTTTTTTAGGGTTTTTTTGATTAAGCTATATTAGCTTGGAAGTTATGGGTTTTTATCTTTTGTGGAAATAAAAGCATAACTTTTTTAAAGTAGCATTTTTAGACTTAAATTTTAAAATCAAGATATTTTTAAAATATATATATATTTGTTTAACTTAGCAGTTTTATAATTAAATGTTTTTTGTAGTTAATTAATAGTTAAAAAATTAAAAGAAAACACAAACACAATTTAGACTTGTGTATTTTTTATTTTGAGTGGCTTATATTTTTATAAGCATTTATTTTATTTTTAGTTTATGTACTTTTATATATATTGTAATTTATTTAGAGTTCTATCTGAATCTGTTTTATTAAGTATTTTTAGTATTTTTTAACTAGAGTTTTTAAAATGTTAAACTGTAAAGCAGTTTTGACTGTTGGCTTTGCCCTGCTCGGCTTTTTAACATGGCGGAGGTACTAGAGTCATGTTTATTTTTTTAATTTTGGGGACTCTTAGGGTTTATATTGCCACCAAGTAGAGCACTGCCACCCACTGTTTATGAACTTAAATATTTTGCAGCAAGGCCTCTTAAAAAGAGCCACAAAGTTTTTGTCATTCAAATTGAGTTCAGGAAACATCTTTTGAAGGAGCCACACCTCTGGTTGCTACCAGCAAGCAGAACCCTCTTAGAAAATGTTGTTATTAAGAAGTTATCTTTGACTCTTTTTTTTTTTTGGTCTGTAACTTTAAATCTGTCATAAGCAGCTTGTGCTTGTATTGAGGTTTTTGTGAGACTGCGAACGTATGTTGTAGTTTAGGCTGTATGCAGTAAACTCTCTATTTTGTAATTTAAGCCTGCATGTTGTCACATAGTCTCTGTACTACAGCTTACTTGAAAGACACAACTTGGAAGTTGTTTTTGGCTCTGTTTTTGTGTTTTAGAGCTTTTTTAGGCTTTATGTGGGTGTATGTGCCTCACCATTGGGCACCATTTGTAGTATGGAAATTTTGGCCTGTCTGGGCCATGGTCTAGACCCATAGACCTACAGTCTCACAGAGGCATGCATAAAGACATCCCACATTAAGCCTGTAACAATCCTAGCTTTCCTGGAACTTCCTCTGTATTCCAGGCTGGCCTTGAACTGGGAGATCCCACTTGCCTCTGCCTCCTGAGTACTGGGACTAATGGCATGTGCTACCATGCCCAGCGATGCTTTCTTTTATAAGAGTTGCTTTGGTCATGATATTTTCACAGCAATAGAACAGTGACTAAAACAGTCTCCATAATACAGCCTTGACTAGCCTGAGACTAACTATGTAGACCAGGATATCCTTACTCTCAAAGAGATATGCTTTTCTCTGCCTCCTAAATGCTGGGATTAAATATGTGCATTGCAATGCCTAATGTTTTGTTTCTTTTTAAAAATAGGATGTCATGTGTCCTAGGTTGGTTAAATTCTAGATCCAAGGATGACCTTGAACTCCTGATTGTCCTGCATTTATTGAAAAAGTGCTGGGATTAAAGGCATGCATCATCATTTCTAGCAATATTGAGACATAATCTCATTATGTAGCTTTGGCTGTCCTGGAACTCTCTAACTCATAGAGATCCACCTGTCTCTCCCTCTCTGAATGCTGCCTTCGATCAAAGACATCACCACTACACCTGCTAGTTGAGAAAATTTTTGAAAGGAAAAACAGGTTTAGTGGAGATCACACAGCAACATTTTGTTTTATTTTGAGATAGGGTCTTCTGTAGTACAAGCTGGCCTCAAGCTTTATATATTGCTCAGGATGACTTAAAAGTCCCTGGTTGGTCAGAGCAATATTATGAGACTGTGTTAGTCACCATTCTATTGCTGTGAAAGGACACTGCTACCAAAGCAACTCTTATGAAAGTTGACTACATAGTAAAGTGCTGGTCTTGTTTCTGTGTTCTTTGTGCTGAAATTAAAGGTATAATGGCTCAGACATTTGGTGTAAAAGCATAGCTTGTCTAGGGATTTGAGAAAATGAGAAATAAGAAAGTAATAGGGGAGCCAGATATAGTGGCTCTGACCAGCACCTGAGAGGCAGAAGCAGGTGAATTCAACACCAACCTGATCTACATAGTGAGTTCTGGGATAGTCAGATCTACATAGTAAAGCCTTGTCTCAAAAAAAAATCCCAAAACAAAACAAAAAAAAAGTAAGAAAGTAATAGGGAAATGAATTAGCAAATTGTTTTTGTTGTTTTGAGAAAGGTCTCACTGTGTAACTCTCTGGCCTGAAACTCACAGAGATCTGCTTGCCTCTGTGTCCCATGTGCTGGGATTTAAAAGTGTGTGCTATTAGGCCCTAGCAGTGTTTTTTTTTTTTTTTTAAGACATGGGAAACATACTGCCAAGTAGCAAAAACCAAGGGTAAAACAAATTTTGTAGCTCCTTTATGTATACATTATTTGAGACTTGGTGCCATAAAGAGGTCCTAGCCAACATGATTGTTAAATAGTGTGGTAGAATGGGAAGAATAGATTTCTGAGTCAGAATACTAAAGGTTGAAATTCCAACTCCATATTCCATTTATTATTTATAATTTGTCATTTATAGTAATCCCCCAGTTTTCTTCTATAGTCAATAAAATGGTTAATATTTTTGGGGAATTTAAGTTTGTGGTCATGTGATGAGATCATGTACAAAACACACAAAATGAGATTTGATAATCTGACTGGAAAGTTTCCTTTAGGCAGCCAAGATGTGGCAGAATTGTAGAAATAAGGTAAATCAGGGCAAAACATATACATTTGGATTTAAATTAGTAGGATGGGAGACAGAGGAGGCAGGTGGGTTTCTGAATTTGAGATTGCCTTGTATACATGGAAAGTTCCAGGACAGCCAGGGATACCCACAAGGATTAATATGGGTGATTATTATTTTGTGTGTAGACCACAGCACATGTGTAGAGGTCAGAGGACAACTTTGTGGTATTGGTTATTTCCTTCCATCTCTACATGGACCCTAGGGATTGAATTCATTCAGGTGGCCAAGCTTGTGCAGCAAACTCCTTTAGCCAGTGGGCTGTCTCATGGACTTTTGGGGGCTTTTCGTTTAGATTTATTTAATTTTATGTGTACTGGTGTTTTTGCATGTATGTCTGTGCATTGTCCACAGATGCCAATTGAATGTGCTGAAACTGAAGTTACAGATAGTTATAAGCTACCATGTGGGTTCTGGAAGTCAAATCCAGGCTGTCTGGAAGAGTAGCCAGTGCTCTTAACTACTGAGTCATCTCTCCAATTCCCCCTGCTTTAAAGGAGTTCCCCCCTTTAAAAGAGTCATGTCTTGGGCTGGAGAGATGGCTCAGCGGTTAAGAGCACCGTCTGCTCTTCCAGAAGACCCGGGTTCGATTCCCAGCACCCACATGGCAGCTAACAACTGTCTGTAGTTCCAGTTCCAGGCAAACACCAAGGCAAATAAATAAATAAATAAATAAAGTTTTTAAAAAAAGGGGGGGTGGGGCTGGAGAGATGGCTCAGCGGTTTAGAGCACCGTCTGCTCTTCCAAAGGACCCAAGTTCGATTCCCAGCACCCACATGGCAGCTAACAACTGTCTGTAGTTCCAGTTCCAGGCAAACACTAAGGCAAATAAATAAATAAATAAAGTTTAAAAAAAAAAAAGAGTCATGTCTTTATTATATTTTTAAAGATATTTTTATTTTTGTGAGTGTGGGTGTTTTGCCTGCATGTGTATATGTGTACTACATGTGTGCTCGATTCCCTTGGAGGTCAGAAGACCATGTCAGATCCCCTGGAACTAGAGTTATATGGAAGATTGTGGGCTGCCTTGGGTCTTCTTCAGGAACAGGTCCAACCTCTATTTTTGTTTATTTTTAAAATTACATTTGTTTATTTTGTGGAAGGAAGCATATGTTTCAACACACAGGTTAGAGGAGGGCTTGAAGGCATCAGTTCTCCCCTACCATGTGGGACCTAGGGATCAAATTCAGGTTGTTAGGATTAGGATTTGTGGTAGGTGCCTTTACCCACTGAGCCACCATGCCAGCTCCCTTGGGGGCTTTTTTGTTACTATCCTAAAGCAGGATATTATGTAATACAGACTGGCCTCGAACACTTAATCATATAGCCCCTCATTCCCAAGTGTTGGGATAACAGGCGTGTTTCACCATACTGACTGCTAAGGATGATTATTGAAAAGAGAAATATGTAGAATAGAAGAATATTTGGGCCATCGTGGTAGTATATGCCAGTAATCCTAATACTTAGGTTGCATGAGACCTTGTGTCAGAACACATATTTTGGAGACAAAATATGAGGCTGGAGAGATGACTCGGCAGTTAAAAGGACTAGTTCTTCCAGAGGTCCTGCAGTTCCCAGCAACTACATGGCAGCTCACAACCATCTATTATGGGATCCAGTGCTTTCTTCTGTGTGCAGATATACATGCAGATAAAGTACCTATGTACATGAAGTACAGGACAAATCTTCAACCAGGGGTGGTGGCACATACCTTTAACCCCAGCACTTGGAGGCAGAGGTAATCAGATCTCTGAGTTCAAGGCCACCTTGGTCTATGGAGAGGACTACACAGAGGAAACCCTGTCTGGAAAAACCAAAATAAAACAAAATATGTTGCTCAGGACCAACTATTGTGTACTGCCAATAGTTAAAAAGCACTGAAAAGAATGATCTACTGTAAAATATAGACAGAAAAGTGTACCAAAGACTTGGGAACTGTGAGGAAAACCTAAGTTTATTTTAAGATTTATTTATTTGGAAAAAGACATTAGATCTCATTAAAGATGGCTGTGAACCACCATGTGGGTGCTGGGAATTGAACATAGGACTCTGGAAGAGCACTCAGCCAGTGCTCTTAACCTCTGAGCTATATCTCCAGCCCCCTAGTTTTTTTTTTTTTTTAATTTTAGAAACTGGGAAAGAATATTCAATTAGGAGATTGAACAAGGTGGATAATAAAACCCAGTATGATCAGGAAAAAAAACCAGTGTATCAAAAGGTTTCACACAGTTCCTGGAAGCTCTCACATCACATATGAGAGATGAATATTTGACTATACTTTCTAAAGGCAGAAGCTACATATTCTATGTATATTTTTGTTTGTTTGTTTTTTGAGATAGATTCTTACTGTGTAGCCCTGGCTGGCCTCAAACTGAGAGAGCTACCTACTTCTGCCTTCTGGGTGCTGAGATTAAAGGCCTGTTTTACATACATATGTGTTCTTAAAGGTTGCATGACACTTCTCTGGTGCTTTAAATTCTTGAGATTTAAAGGGGGCTCAAAGATATTGTATAGAATTCTTCATATTGAGATTACTTTGGTTTTAGCGGATTATGATGAAGATGACTATGATGCTGACTGCGAAGATATTGATTGCAAACTGATGCCTCCTCCACCTCCACCCCCAGGACCAGTGAAGAAAGAGAAGGACCAAGATGGTATTACTGGTGGTAAGTAAAAACTGTCTAGTTTCTATCTATCAAACCAGGCTTTGAAAGGATGGCACTTCTAGAAAAAAAAAATTATGTAGTGTCAAATACTGATATTGAATAGAAATTTTACTTTTAAAATATTCAGTAACACACAGTCAAGAAATACAATTTTAGTGCATTGCTTCTCAAATTAGGCAGCCCATCACATTTACCTAGGGTCTTTTAAAAAATAAATACAGATACCTGGTTATTCTGGAGTGCTTGAAGATCTGAAATAGGGCCCAGGAATTTTTGTTAAGAGTTTCCCCCAAATTTTTTTTTGAGTCAGAGTCTTACTATAGAGCCCCTCTCAGGAATTCTATATAATAGGCCAGGCAGCCTTCAAACCTGTAGCAGTCCTTCTGTTTCTGCTTTCTTAATGCTGGGATTACATGTGTGAGCTACCGTATTTTTTGTTCCCCCAAGACTTTCTTTGGGTTTTTTTTTTCCTTGAGACAGGGTTCCTTTGTGTAGCCCTGGCTGTCCTGGACCTCACTCTGTAGACCAGGCTGGCCTTGAACTCACAAAGATCCACCTGCATCTGTCTCCTGAGAGTAAAGGCATGTGCCACCATGACCTTGTTTCCCCAAGACTTTCTGATGTAACTAATTTATATACTTATATTTGGAAATTATCTGTTTTAAAAAACTTCTAGTCTGAGTATGGAGGTGTACTCTGAAGGCAGGAGAATGACTGCTAGATTGAGGCAAGCTAGGGCTATGTAACAGAACCCTGTCTAGAAAATCAAACAACCTTCTGGAATGTAGTAGCACCACTTACATTCAGAGATTTCAGAGATTGATAAGGTCTTGAGTTGTCTCACTGTTCTTTTTCCAGTAGTAATGCTGTCGTACTCAGACAATAAGGGAAGAACAGCACCTTTATTTTTGAAACAGGGCCTCACTGTGTATCCCTGGCTTGGTTTACTCCATGTAAATCAAGTTGGCTTTGAATTCACAGAGATCTGCTTGCCTCTGTTTCCTGAGTGCCGGGATCAAAGGCGTATGCCACCATGCCTGGTCTTGGTCTTCTATATTTTGAGGCTTATGTTAACTGTTTTCCTCCAGCTGGTGCTCTTACCATTTCTCTTAGTTTGCAAGGTAAATATTAATTAACTTTGTGTGTGGAACTGATTTTTTTTTAATTATTCTGTAGGCAGAACAATTCTCCATCTTATAGATCCCCAAATTGAATATAACAAGGCTTGATTAGTGTGAAATATTAATATAATTTTGCTACTAATCACAATATTGATCACAATATTGGTCATTTATGGAAAGTAGTAAATGTAGTAATAGTGTTTGTTTTCTCTTATCACAACCCTAGGGTACCAGGTCCAAGGTGAGTTGGGAATGGTGGGAAATAATAAGTTGGATGAATTTTTGGGGCTGCATACTATTAATCTGGGTGCTTGGGACTATATCCCCTGCCACAGAGCCATGCATACTAGCTTAGAAGGGGATGTTGGCTTAATTTGAGGAAATGTGTTCACAGTTACATGCCAAAGGGGTTTCTCTTCCTTGTTACAGTGTCTGAAGATGGAGAAGGCATCATCTTGCCCTCCATCATTGCCCCTTCCTCTTTGGCCTCAGAGAAAGTGGACTTCAGTAGTTCCTCTGACTCAGAATCTGAGATGGGACCTCAGGAAACAACACAGGCAGAATCTACAGATGGAAAGCTGACTCTACCATTGGCTGGGATTATGCAGCACGATGCCACCAAGCTGTTGCCAAGTGTCACAGAACTTTTTCCAGAATTTAGACCTGGAAAGGTACTTTGTATGGACAATGTCCATAATGAAAACTGACTTCTTCCAGAGTCCATGTTCTGTTATAATGCTAAATATTCAGTGCATGAAATTTAATGATGTCCTTATTCAGTGACAGATAATATACTGTATCAGATCATATTTTGAAGATGTATCTATTCATAGGAAATGTGGCTTAGAATGTTTGCAGTTGCTAGGTATGGTGTGGATTACTGTGGGTTCAAGGCCAACTTGGTCTACATAGTGAATTCTAGGACAGCCAAGGCTATGTAGAAAGACCCTGTGAAAAAACAACAAAAATTATTCTGTTAGTGGCTGGGTAGAGGCACTTACATGCATGCCTGAGAATCTGAGTTTGCTCCCTGAATCTCACAAAGTGGCTGGAGAGAGCCAACTTCTGAGACTTGTCCTTTGACCTCTATACATGTATTGTGACATGTACACACCTGCACATGCACACATACACACACATAAATACATGACTAAATAAAATAAATAACTTAAATTTCCCGTTAAAATAAAAAGTAAACCAAATGTCTTAGTTATTGTTCTATTGCTATGGAGAAACACCATGACCAACACAACTTAAAGGAAGGCTTTAAATAAGCTTATTGGGGGCTTGCCTACAGTTTCAGAGGGTTAATCTATACACATCCTAGCAGGGAGCAGTGGCAAGCATAGCACCTATGCAGAAGCTGAGAGCTTAAATCCAGATCTGCAGACAGAGAAAGACTGGATCTGGCCTGGGCTTTTGAAATCTCACAGCCCCTTAATCTTTCCCAAACAGTTCCACTATCTGGAAACACAGCATTTAAATATATGAGTCTTTAGGGGCTATTCTCTTTCAAACCCTACTACATGAGACCTAGCAGAATATACCTATGACCCCAGATACTGAGGAGGCTAAGGAAGAAGGACCATAAGTTTAAGGTTTCTTAGGCTTCTCAGTACGTTTAAGAGCAATCTGGACATCTTAGTGAGACCCTGTCTTCAAAGCTAAATTTTTTAAAAAAATTTATTTATTATGTATACAGTATACAGAAGAGGGTACCAGATGTCATCATAGATGGTTGTGAGCCATGTGGTTTCTGGGAATTGAACTCAGGACCTCTGGAAGAAAAGTCAGTGCTCTTAACCTCTGAGCCATCTCTCCAGCCCTCTAAATCTAAGTATTAGCCAGGCAGAGGCAAGTGGATCTCTTGAGTTTAAGGCCAGCTTGTGGCCTTAAACATAGTGAGTTTCAGGCCAAGGCTACATAGTGAGACCCTGTCTCAGAAAACAAAAGTAATAAAGCTAAGGACTGGGAATGTAGCTCATTGATAGAGTGCAAGTCCCTAGGTTCAAAGCCCAGTACCACATGAAAAAGAAAAAGGGAGAGAAAAAGAAATTGTCTTACTGAGGGACAATACTTTCATGGTCTGAACTGAACACTCCTTCCTTTTATCCCCTACAATTGAGTAGATCACTTGAAAGTTCTTCAGACACCAAATCTCTGACATAATAGTGTGTTCTGTGTTCTAGGTGTTGCGCTTTTTACGTCTTTTTGGACCAGGGAAGAACGTCCCATCTGTTTGGAGGAGTGCTCGGAGAAAGAGGAAGAAGAAGCACCGTGAGCTGATACAGGAAGAACAGATCCAGGAGGAGGAGTGTTCAGTGGAATTAGAAGTCAACCAAAAATCTCTGTGGAACTATGACTATGCTCCACCTCCACCTCCAGAGCAATGTCTCTCTGATGATGAAGTAGGCAAAGTAGACATGGGGACATGTAGAAAGCTCTAGCTTGTGTCAAAGTTGGAACTAAATTAAGAGGTTTTTGCTAGCTAGGTTTGGTGGCACATGCCTTTAGTCCCAGCACTTGGGAGGCAGAGGCAGGTGAATCTCTGAGTTCAGGGCCAGCCTGGTCAACAAATTGAGTTCCAAGACAGCCAGAACTACATAGAAAAACCTTGTTTCAAAACAAAAAAGGAGTTCTTTGCTAATTATCAATAATAATTATTAGTTAAATGCAATGATCTCACCTTTCCTGTAACAGAAAAATATTTGGTGGGGAATGGCAGGGTGGTAAATATATATGACTCGTGGACAGAGCATGCCATGATATATCTCTACTTTTTCATATTCTAACTCCAGGTAAAAATTACTATTCAGGAATCATCTTTATGGTTCCTCTAAGTTACCATATGATTGTTAATTTTCTGTAGCTTAGGTTGTCTAGAATAGGAAAGCTCCACCTCTACATCTTTGACTGTTACAGATCACAATGATGGCTCCTGTGGAATCCAAGTTTTCCCAGTCAACTGGAGACACAGATAAAGTGATGGATACCAAACCAAGAGTGGCAGAATGGCGTTATGGACCTGCCCGGCTGTGGTACGATATGCTAGGTGTCCCTGAAGATGGCAGTGGATTTGACTATGGCTTCAAAATGAGGAAGATTGAACATGAACCATCAATAAAATGCAAAGTGATGACGGTAAGCAACTCTGGTAACCATATAAGAGAAGAATCAATGTGCTTAGGGCTGTATAATTTTTACTCACTTTTCAGCGAGGAAGTTCTTGGGTAGAATCTTTAGTAGAAGATTTGTATAGTAGGATATATCATCATGTAACAAAACTTTATTCTAAGGATTCTATTTTTGAAATGGGTGCTGTTCCAAAGTAGGAGTTGGAGAAGAAGCAGATTTTTTTTCTTATCAGGTAATTTGCCTAAGTAGAACATCCCATTTTTTTTTTTTTTTTGATCCCAGGGCCTTGCACATGTCGGGCAAGCACTCTACCACTAAGCTACATTCTTAACCCTTGGCTTTTTGAGACAGAGTCTCAGTGTATCCTGAACTGACCTTAACTTGGAATTCTCTTTTCTGTCTCCCAAGTTCTAGGATTGCAGGTATTTGACATTAAGTCTGCAAAGCACCACTTGTGATATATCATGAATCATTTAAGATCTTGATTAGAAACTTTGACCAGTGACTGATTTATTATTTTTTCTATTTGTACAGCCATTAAGAAAAGTTGATGAAAGCAGTGGCATTGATCTTCTGGCAGATGAAAACTTCCTAATGGTGACACAACTGCACTGGGAGGATGATATCATCTGGGATGGGGAGGATGTCAAACACAAAGGAACAAAACCTCAGCGTGCAAGTTTGGCAGGCTGGCTTCCTTCCAGTATGACTAGGAATGCCATGGCCTACAATGTTCAGCAAGGTGTGCTTCTATGCTAGCAGTGTCTAACACATAGTTCTTCATCTCAGTCATCATAAGTAATCCTAGTTACAGTCTTTTAGGCTGTTAAGAGATAGTGAAATGTATTATCTAGTCCCTGATTTTTTTGTTTATAAAGACACTATCATTTTAGAATTTTTTTCAATCATGAAAACACTGTCAAAAGTAAAAATTCTGATAATCTAAAGATTATCAATTATTAACTTTTTGATATGGTTTGCTTTCTGCATGTATGTGAGTTAAAGCTTAATTAATGTATGTGAGTTGAGCTTAATTAATGTTGAGACAAAGTCTTACTCTGTACCTGAGGCTAATTTGGAACTTACTGTATATCCCAGGCTTTCCTTAAACTCACCATCTTCCTGATTCAAGCTTCCCAAGTACTATTATAGGTGTTTGGTGCCTAATTTGAATTCAGTGTCATACATATTGTTTTGTTGATTTTTTTTGTTTTTGTTTTTGTATTTTAAAGATAGTGTTACTATGTAGATCAAGCTGGCCTTGAACTCACAGAGGTCCACCTAACTCTGGCTTCTAAGTACTATGATGGTGGTGTTCTTTTTGGAAACAAAATCTTGCCTATCTTGTATCTAGGCTGGCCTTAGATTTGCTGCAATCTTCCTGCCTCAGTCTCACAAGTGCTGGGGTTACATGTGTAAGCCACCGCACTCATGCTATATTGTGGTATTTCTCTTGCTTTTTTGTTTTTTTTGAGACAGGTGCTCACTATATAGTCCTGGCTGGCCTAAAAATTATATATATAGAAGAGACTGGCCTACATTTACAGAGATCTGCCTGTCATTGGCTCCTAAGTGCTGGGATTAAAAGTGTGTGCCATCACACCTTGTTGATTTTTTTTCTTAACATAATATTATATGTAAGTTTTCAAAGTGTTTAAAGAAATGTGAACTGTTCATTATTTATTGAATTTTTAAGTGAAAAATAATTTTAAATATCTCCATCTTATCTATTTATGTCAGAGCTATCAGTCAGACTTGAAAGCACCTTTAAACAAGTCCTTGGTGAGCTCTAAATTATTCTTGGTGATCTTGATAACCCTTTAACCAACACTGAGAACAGGGGCATAGTGAGACAGGAGTTCATGCTATGGCCCTGACTGGCCTACTACTTGCCATGTATATGGTCCAGGCTTGCCTTGAACTTGAAGTAATCCTTCTGCCATAGTCTTTTGAGTACTGTGATGAGAGGTAAATACCAGGAAACATTTAAAATGGAAAGAAAATAAGATAAGAAATTTCATATTTGGTATTCTATTTGTAAAAATGAAAAGCAACTATGTAAACAAAAATCTGACTAAAGGAAAATATACTAAAGCATTTGCAGTGGTTATTTCTAGTTTTTTATTTCTCTTTATACCATTTTGTATTATCCACATTTTCAGACATCCTAGATTCATTTTATAGTTCAAGCCATACACCACCACCACTACCACCCCACCATTTTTTTTTTGAGACAGTCTTACAATATATAGCTCAGGCTATCCTAGAACTCAGTATTCTTAGTCCCTTCCTCTTGAGTGCTGGGATTATACCTATGTACCACCACACCCAACTCAAAAATGTCTTAAATATTTTTTTGACTCTTTTCGAGACAGGGTTTCTCTGTGTAGCCACAGCTATCTTGGAACTAGCTCTGTAAACCAGATTGGACTTGAATGCAGAGATACACCTGCCTCTATCTTGTAAATGCTGGGATTAAAGGAATGCTCTACCACCATCTGGCTAAACATCTCCTAATTTTTAAAATCTTGTAAAAAAAATTTCTCTTTATTTCTAGTTAAATACTTAGTTGCATAGTTCTTTTTTTTTTTTAATTTTTGGTTTTATGGGACAAAGTCTTACTGTGTAGCCCTGGCTGGCTGCTATTTGTCTTTGCCTCACAAGTGGTGGGATTAGAGGAGAGTACTACTATACCCAATACAGTTACATAGTATTTTTGATACAAAATTTTGGTGTGTAGCCAGTCAGTCCTCAAGCTCATAATCTTTCTCTCAGCTTCCTAAGTGTATAGTATTCTTATTTTATGCATAGTATTCTTAGAAGTTTGTTTTTCTTACTTACTAATAATTGCTTTATTTGTTAATATAATTAGCACCAATATTTATCACCATATATATATTGGTTATCAACACCAGGTTTAACTGTGGCTCTCTGTAGACCAGACTGGCTCTGAACTGGCAAAAATCCACTTACTTCTGCCTCCATACTGCTGGGATTAAAGACATGTGCCAATACCTCCCTGTTTACCATAATTTTTTATTTAATTTGTTTATTTTTAGTTATGTGAATTAGTGTTTTGCCTGTAGTTATGCCTTTGTGGTGGGGTCAGATCCTCAGGAACTGGAGTTACAGTGGTAAGCTACCATGTGGAGTCTAGGAATTGAAGTAGGTTCCCTGGAAGAACAGCCAGTGCTCTTAACTACTGAGTTATCTCTCCGTGCTTTCACCATAATTATTTAGTTAGTCCCTTAATATGTAGGCTGGTTAAGTTTTAATTATTATAAACAATATTGCAGTGAACATTTTGTCAGCAATGGTTTTAGTCAAAGTGAGATATACATGGTATCTAGTAGGTTCCTTTTGAATAACTGTATGAGTACCTATACTAATATTTGTTCTTTTGCTGATTGCTATAATCATGACTGAAAGGAGCATTAATATTTTGTTTGTTATTGTTTTCTCTTGTTTTGGCCAGGTTTTGCAGCTACACTAGATGATGATAAGCCTTGGTATTCCATTTTCCCCATTGATAATGAAGATCTGGTATATGGACGTTGGGAGGACAATATTATTTGGGATGCTCAGGCTATGCCCCGGATTTTGGAGCCTCCTGTTTTGACACTTGATCCCAATGATGAGAACTTGATTTTGGGTATGTTGATGGTAGAAGCCAGTATTTTTTTATTTTTGACATCTTATTACTGTCAAAGGGCAAAAGGAAATAAAAAAGGTTAGAGAGGGCAAAAACTAGAAACTTTTTTTATTAATTAAATTTATTCATATATTTTACATTCTGACTGCAATTTTCCCTCCCCCTCCAAAAAAAAATAAAAAACTTTTAGAGAATTATTTTTAAAAGGAGTTGTAGCTGCCAGTTTCCATTGAGTGCTTAGGAAAAACTCATGTAGGAATGCTAAAAATTTTATCTTTAAGATCTGACATGTGGAGCTAGAGAGATGGCTCAGAGGTTAAGAACACTGAATGTTCTTCCAGAGGTCCTGAGTTCAATTCCCAGCAACCACATGGTGGCTCACAACCATCTATAATGAGATCTGGCGCCCTCATCTGGCATACAGGGACACATGCAGGCAGAACACTGTATACGAAATAAATTAAAAAAAAAAAAAAAAAGAACTTGTAAAGATCTGACATGTAAACCAGTAATGCAGCACTTGGGAGGCAGAGACAGGCAGATCTCTGTGAGCTCAAGACCAGCCTGGTCTACAAAGAGAGTTCTAGGTCAACCAGGCATGGTACACAGTGAAACCCTGTCTTGAAAAACAAACAAAAAGGGGCTGGAGAGATGGCTCAGTGGTTAAGACGATGGCTCGTCTGCTTTTCCAGAGGACCCGGGTTCGATTCCCAGCACCCACATGGCAGCTCACAACTGTCTGTAGTTCCAGTTCCAGGCAACACCAAGGCAAATAAATAAATAAAGTTTTTTTTAAAAAAAGAAAAACAAACAAAAAAATAAACAAATATACATAAATAAAATCAGGCATGTAGTTGAATAAATTGCCAACTAAAGGAAGTCTGGAATTAGAGTCAGAGATTTACTTAGAAACTCAAAATATCATTGGGAAATGTGAATTTTAGTTGAACCAGGTGGCATGTCTCTGAGCTACTTGGGAGACCAAGGTAGGAAGACTGTAGGTTTGGGGATTGTCTAGGCAACAGAGTATGTTCAGGGCAGCTTTGTCAACTTAATGAGATCCTATCTAAAAGACAGTGCAAAAGGAGGTCAAGATATAGTTCAGTGGTAGAGCCCTTTCCTAGCTTAGTGCTGAGGGATGAGGAAGAGAGTGGGAGGGAGGTGAAAGGAAAGAGTTAAGGAAAAAGAGGAAGAGGAGGAAAGAAAGAAAAAGAGCATTTAGGGATAGCAATTCTGAAGTTTTCTGGTTATATCCTCAGAGATTCCCGATGAGAAGGAAGAAGCTACTTCTAATTCTCCTTCTAAGGAGAATAAGAAAGAATCATCTCTGAAGAAGAGTCGAATTCTTTTAGGAAAAACAGGAGTCATCAAGGAAGAACCACAGCAGGTTTGTGAAAAGTAAAGAACTTGGTATTTAGAAGAACAAAGGTATTAGAAAAGGGTTGTCTGACTGAGGCGTCTTTGATCTATCATTAGAACATGTCTCAGCCAGAAGTGAAAGATCCATGGAATCTCTCTAATGATGAATATTACTATCCCAAGCAACAAGGTCTTCGAGGTACTTTTGGAGGAAATATTATTCAGGTACAAATAGCTGCTTTGTTTTGATGGAGGATATGGGTAAATCTTGCCTAGGAAGTACTTCTAACTCTTCTGTTTTCTGTTTAGCATTCAATTCCAGCAGTAGAATTACGCCAACCCTTCTTTCCCACCCACATGGGACCTATCAAACTCCGGCAGTTTCATCGACCACCTCTAAAAAAGTACTCCTTTGGGGCATTATCTCAGCCTGGTCCACACTCAGTCCAGCCTTTGCTGAAGCACATTAAAAAGAAGGCAAAGGTATAATTGAATCCTGGTTAAAAAATTTTCTGTAAGATAACTGGGGTACAAATTGAGAGACTATACTAGGCATCAGGTTATATTAGAGAACTGTTTATTTTCCCAGATGTGATATAATTTTATTTTGGTTATTCAGAAAGATATTCTTTTTTATTTTTATTTATTTATTTTTTATTTTTATTTTATGTGAATTTGTGTTTTTCCTGCATGTATAACTGTGTAAGGGTGTTAGATCTTGGAATTACAGACAGTTGTTAGCTGCCATGTGGATGCTGGGAATCAAACTTCAGTCCTCTGGAAGAACAGTCAGTGCTTTTAACCACTGGGCCATCTCTCCAGCCTCCAGAAAGATTTTCTTATTCTTAGAAGATACATACTTAAGATTAAACTATTGCAACTTTCAAAATTGGTTTACTAAAATTTTACTATAGAAAATTCACAGATAATTAGTGAAAATATTTAAGTAGTGAGATAAAGGATGTTCAGAATATTATTATTTTAGTTTTAGTGGTATGTTTGAAAGTTTTCACAATGAAATTGAAAGAATAACATGGTAAAGAATGTTTTGGTATTGTCTCAGATTGGATAGTATCAATGTGCGTAGTTTATCTACCTGTTGAAAATAAGATGTATTGTCTTTATTCTGGACAGATGAGAGAACAGGAGAGGCAAGCCTCAGGTGGTGGAGAAATGTTTTTTATGCGCACACCTCAAGACCTCACAGGCAAAGATGGAGACCTTATTCTTGCAGAATACAGTGAGGAAAATGGACCATTAATGATGCAAGTTGGGATGGCAACCAAGATAAAAAACTACTATAAACGAGTGAGTCTGTATTCAAAGAAATTGTGTGTGTGTGTGTTAAAAACACATTTACATTTATTTTATGTGTAGGAGTGTTGTGTTGCATGTATGTATGTATGTATGTGCACCACATGTGTGCCTGGTGCCTGAGGGAGCCAGAAGAATGTGTAGGATCCTCTGGAATTGGAAGTTTGGCTGATTGGATGGTTGTAAGCCACCCTATGAGTGCTGAGAACCAAACCTGGGTCCTCTGTAAGAGCAACAAGTGCTCTTAACCATGAAGCCATCTCTCCAGTTCCTGAAATGTTTGTTATCAATATAACTGTAATTAGATACGTAGTGACAATCTGTGAATATATATTTTGTCATATATATTTTTTGGGGGAAAGGAGTGGTGTCTCTTGTTAATAGCAAATGCTATGCTTAATGGAAGATTACATGTGCATTTTTTGGTTTTATTCTGTTAGTAGTCTAACTGAGTTTGCTCCATTTCTCCTAGAAACCTGGAAAAGATCCTGGAGCCCCAGATTGCAAATATGGAGAAACTGTTTATTGTCATACATCTCCTTTCCTGGGTTCTCTCCATCCTGGCCAGTTACTACAGGTAAGGAATTCTTTCCTGCCTTTATTTTCTCCTAAGGAAATTGACAAATGAGGAGCAGGTTTACCCAGAAAGAAACAATGTTGATTGATGGAGGTACAGTTTATGTATAGGTGTAAGGTAGTATAATCCACTGGTTGTGATAGTGGATGTGATGGTGCACACCATTAATTTCAGCACATGGGAGGCAGAATTTGAGATCAGCCTGGTCTACATATTGATTTTCACAACAGCCAGGGCTAAGCAGTAAGACCCTATCTCAAAAAAGGAGGGGTCTGGAGAGATGGATAAGCATCTAAGAACATTGGCTGCTCTTCCAGAGGACTGAGTTTGATTCCCTAGTACCTACATGGCAGCTCAAAAAATCTGTAATTCTACTTCCACAAGATCTGAACCCTTTTCCAGCCTTCTTGGGCACTTGATCTGTGTGTTGTAGACATAGATGAAGGCAAAACACTCATACACCTTTTAAAAAATAAAAAAGAATTAAAAAATAAAAGATTAGTATAATCCACTAGACATGAAGAGCAGGAGGATCAGGAGCTCAAGGTTATTCTTGGCTATGTTGCAAATTTGAAGCCAGTCTGGTAAATGAACAAAATAAAAAGATTAGTATAATTTAAATTTAAGACAAACTTTTTTTTCTTAAAATAATTTTCTGTTAATTTTTAGGCTGAATGTAAAATAGTGAGGTAACATTTTATTGTTTGATTTGTGAGTTTATTTATTTTTTGTTTTGTTTTGGGTTTTGTGTGTGTGTATATTTTGAGCTAGGATTTTACTCTATATATAGCATAGGTTGACCTGAAACTTACTGTGTAGGCTAGACTGGCCTCAGACTTTGGGGCAATCCTTAGCATTATGAGTGCTGGGATCGCAAATATGAATTACTGTAAAACAGCTTTTTTAAAATACACATTGGCGGGGCTGGAGAGATGGCTCAGCGGTTAAGAGCACTGTCTGCTCTTCCAGAGGACCTGGGTTCGATTCCCAGCACCCACGTGGCAGCTAACAACTGTCTGTAGTTCCAGTTCCAGGCAAACACCAAGGCAAATAAATAAATAAATAAAGGTTTGTTTTAAAAAAAAAAAAATACACATTGGCTGGTGGTGGTGGTGGTAGCGGTAGCGATACACACATTTAATTCTAGGGAGGATAAGGCAGGTGAGTTTCTGTAAGTTTGTGACCAGATTGGTCTACATAGTGAGTTTCAGGATAGCCAAAGCTACATATTGATACCTGGCCTCAAAAAAGATGAAAAGAAAGTAAGAAAAATATATAAAAATAGATTCTGGTATCTGGGTGTGGGTGATGCCTGTTTGCAATCCCTGTACTAGGAAGACACAGGCAGTAGGGTCACAAGTTTGAGGCTAGTCTGGACTATAGAGCAAGACCTTGTCTCAAAAATGAAAAAGCAAAAACAAAACACTGGGAGATCTACTTAGAATTAATATAGGTTATGAGTATTTTAAATTTTGTGTGAAATTAGTATGTTTGAGGGACTAGAAATTTAAGCTCAGTGGTAGAATGCTTACCTAGCATGTTTAAGGCTTTGTGTCAAGCACTGCAAAAAAAACCCGGGGTACATTTTGATGGTAATTAGTTGTGGCCATTGTGAATACTGAACCAAACTTGAATGTTATAGTCTGGCCAGAGTGAAGTGCTACTTTTTGTGCTTTTAGGTTGTAGTGAAGTCCTCTGACAGTAGCTTCTCAAAAGAATTATAGAGGTCCACAAATGGTGTGGAACAATCTCCAAGACTGCTTACCCTTTTTTCTCCCAATTTATTTCTCAAGCTAATCTTTCCTTTTTTTTCTCTCTTTTTTAGACAGGAACTTACTCTAGTCTAGAAGTGGCCTGGGACTTGGTATATAGACAAATTTGGCCTTGAACTTGTAGTAACACTCCTTACTCTGTCCCAAGTGCTAGGTTTACAGGTGTGTGACAGTGTCCATAGCAATCTTAAACATTCCTTTATTCTTGTAATTTATTTATTCCACTGTCATTATTGCTAGTTTTTCTGCATCTGCAAAGTTCTTTTTTTCTTAATCATTTCCTTCTAAGTATGTGGCGGCAGGTAGTGCTGGAAAATTAAACCTCAAATCTGAGGCCAGTCTGGTAAACTGAGTAAAGCTCTTAGCCCCTCTCACCAGATTCTGACTGTTGTTGGCTTTCCTGTTCTTCTAATTTTCTTTGAGGTTTCTTATTGGTGGTCTTTAACCTATCCATCTTCTTTTGTGACTACTTTTGTATTTTCTTTTTTCTTACACTGTGTATATAGATGTGTGTTAGGGAGATTGAAGGATAATTGCAGGAATCAGTTCTTGTTCTACCATATGGGTCTTGGAAATTGAACTCAGGTTTAAGTTTGGTGGCTAACAGTCTTACCGCTGAGACATCTCAATGGCTCTAGGTTTTTGTTTTTGTTTTGTTTTTCTTTTGAGATGGGAATCTTAAGTAGCACAGGCTGGCCTTGAACTCATGTTCCACAATTTACCAAATGCTGGGATTGTAGGTATGTACCACCCCGTGCCAAGTTTTTGTGGTGCATGTTTGCTTGTGAGTGCATGCATGAGTGTGTGGGTACATGTGCATGCAGAGGTCAGAGCAGGATATTTCACTTTTGTGGTTCTTAATTCAAAAAAACCACACAAATGGCCCTGATAATCTTTGAGGGATTCTCAAACTTCCATCTAAAACTTTATGAGCCGTGTTTCCATCATCTGCACTGTTCTTAGCATTTTCTTAGAAGTTTCCAAATAACAGATGAGTAAACTCTGAGCTTTCAGTGACTTTTTCAGTCCGACATTCCAAATTCCTTTTAAAATCCTCCAAAAAACCCAGTCAGGTATGTCACAGCATATCTATGATCTTAGTATCAGTTTTTCTGTCTGAGGATTTTTATTGCTATGACAAAGCACCATGATACACGAGGATTTACATGGGAGAAAAAAAATTAACTCATGCAAGTTGTCCTCTTGTCTTCTATATGTACTTCATAACATCCATGTGTCCACATATGTACATTTACACACTAAATAAATGAAAAATGTAGTTAAAATTTTAAAAGATTATTTACTATTTTCTGTAATTCTATTTATAGTGAATGTTAAGAATTTACGTTCTCAGCTGGGTGGTGATGACACGCATCTTTAATCCCAGCACACAGGAGACAGAGGCGAGTTCAAGATCAGCTTGGTCTACAGATCAAATTCCCAGAACAGCCAGGGCTATACAGTAAAACCCTGTCTCTAATGCCCCTTTCCCCCTAGAAAAGAATTTAATTTCTCCCCCAATGTGATGAAAGTCTTCCTTTTTAATGTTCATTAGTAGGATTTTGTTAGTTTTTGTTTTTCAAGACGGTTTCACTGTGTGGCCCTGGTTATTCTGGAACTCTCTGTAGACCAGGCTGGCCTGGAACTCAGATATCCACCTGCTTTTGCCTCTTGAGTGCTGGGATTAAAAGCATGTGCCATCACTGCCTGGCATTATCAGGATTTAAAAAAAAAATGATTTATTTATTTTTGTTTTTTTCTGTGCATTGTTGTGTCTGTATGAGGATATTAGATCCCCTGTAACTTGAGTTACAGACAGTTGTGAGCTACAGTGTGAGTGCTGGGAATTAAACTCTGGTCCTCTGGAAGAGCAGCCAGTGCTCTTAACCACTGAATCATCTACTCCTACTGTTAGAATTTTTAAACAATTTATTTTTATTATTTGTGTGTGCACAAATGTTAGTTCACCTGTAGAGGCAGAAGGGGGTGTGTCTGATTACTTGTATCTTAAAAGTATTTCTTAGTTGTCAAATGTAGGTGCTAAAATTAGAACTCTAGGCCTCATAATAGAGCAGCAAGTGCCTTTAACTGCTTAGCCATCTCTCCAGCTCTCATGATTTTTTGGTGTGGGGGGGGAATGCCTTTCTTTAGATTCAAAGCTAATAATAGTTGGTCCCTATTTGACTTCTACTTCTACCTCAAATATTTCTGCCCAACTACTCTTCTGTTTTTGTTCATTCTGTCCTCTTAGCATACTTTGCTTCATTGTTTTTATTTTTAATTAATTAACTAATGTATTTAAAAATATTCTGAAGCCAGGCATGATGGTGGGTAGCATGCCTGTGATCCTAGTATGCAAAAGCCTAAGTGATAACAGGAGAATTGCCTTATTTTGAGATCTCCCTGGGCTTCTGTGTGACCTCATTCCCCTAAATTGTTTTGTCCTCATCTCTTGATTATGAAGCTATAAGGTAGGAGTATAATACTGTATTAATTTATAAATCTCTTCATAATAGTCCTCTAAAGTATAGATAGTTTAAGTATCCTGCATCAGCTTTTTATGTGAGTCCTGATGGTGCAAACTCAGGTTCTCATGCTTATACAACAGGCACTTTACCTGCTGAACCATCTTCTAGCCCATTTTTTTTTCTTTTTAGGAGGTCAGGGTCCTTATGCAGCCCAACTGGCCTCAAATCACTATGTAGTTAAGGCTGACATTTAATTCCTAATCTTCCTGTATTTTCTAACAAAGGCTGGTATTAAAGGAATATATGCCACTATGCCTTGCTCTGGCTCAAATTTTTTTAAATGTCAATCTCATGCCATAGCTCAGGCTGGCCTTGAATTTGCCTTGTTCTTCCTGATTCAGTCTCCTGAATGCTCAAATTACAAGCAATCACTGCCACTCCTGGCTCTATTTTTAAAGTTTTTCTTTCTTTTTGTCTGTTAAGTTCTAAAAGACAATGGGTAAAAAAAAATAATATTAGCCAGGTGGTAGTGGTACATGCTTTTAATGTCAGCACTCTGGAGATAGAGGCAGGCAGATCTTTGAGTTGGAGGCCAGCCTGATCTACAGAGCATGTTCCAGGGCAGCTAAGACTACATGGAGAAACCCTGTCTAAAACCAAAATAATAATAATAATCTTGTTTGATATTCCATATCATTTTCTTTTTTAAGATTTATTTATTTATTCTAAAGATTTATTTCTTTATTATATATACTGTATACAGAAGAGGGTACCAGATGTCATTATAGATGGTTGTGAGCCATCATATGGTCACTGGGAATTGAGCTCAGGACCTCTGGAAGAACAACCAGTGATCTTAACCTCTGAGCCATCTCTCCAGCCCTCATATCATTTTCTTATTTCATTGTATAGACTTTAGATCTAATGAAAATAGTAAGTTTTATTTTCCTTTTTTTAATAGTTCGCTGAATTTTCTAAGGCTTCTTTGTAAGTAACTTCTATGGTTTACTTTTATTAGGCATTTGAGAACAATCTTTTCCGTGCTCCAATTTATCTTCATAAGATGCCAGAGACTGATTTTCTGATCATTCGAATAAGGCAGGGTTACTATATTCGAGAATTAGTGGACATTTTTGTGGTGGGCCAGCAGTGTCCCTTGTTTGAAGTTCCTGGACCTAACTCCAAAAGAGCCAATACACACATCCGAGACTTTCTGCAGGTAAGGTGGGAGTTCGGCCAAGATGCACATGCTAATAGAAAGATGAAAACATATCTGAGCTTAGTTGGGGAAGGGACCCTGGTGCAGACTTTTATCCTTTATCTAATACAATGTATTTGATTTATTGGGCAGGTTTTTATTTACCGCCTCTTTTGGAAGAGTAAAGATAGACCACGGCGGATCCGGATGGAAGATATAAAGAAAGCCTTTCCCTCACATTCAGAAAGCAGCATCCGGAAGAGGCTAAAGCTCTGTGCCGATTTCAAACGTACAGGTCATCAGTGTGACTACTTGTCTTCTCTATGATACTCTCATAATCCCAAAGAAATATGACTTTCAGTTAGAAGAAATCATAGCTAGTAGTAGACTAGAAATTTATGACTGTAACGAGGAGAAGGTATCAAATCTTGTTTCTAGGGACTTTGATTTGTTTTAAATAATTTGTTGATAATTGGTTATTAGGATAGGCTAGAGAGATGGCTCAGTGGTTAAGAGCACTGACTGTTCTTCCGGAGAACCTGAGTTCAATTCCCAGCAACCACATGGCAGCTAACAACTGTCTGTAATTCCAAGATCTGATACCCTTACACAGTTATAAATGCAGGCAAAACACCAATTCACATAAAATAAATAAATATTTTTTAAAAAATTTAAAAATTGGTTATTAGGAGAATCCATGTGAGTATTTGCATGTCTAATATAAAATGTAGGAAACCTGGCAGTAGTGTTTATTTTGACTAGTCATATCTAGGCATTGCTTGGCTTAGTGTTAGTTTGCTATACTGTTACTTTGGTGTCTTTAGAATTCACAACAGTTTCTCTTTATCTTTTTCAGGGATGGATTCAAACTGGTGGGTGCTAAAGTCTGATTTTCGTTTACCAACGGAAGAGGAGATCAGAGCTATGGTATCACCCGAACAGTGCTGTGCTTATTATAGCATGATAGCTGCAGAGCAGAGACTAAAGGTGAGCCTCTTCTTCTTAGTCACTGCTTATGTCTATGTTTCTTTTTAGAGAGATAGGAGAGAATGCTCTAGTGATGATAGTTACTAGATTATTACCAGGTGTTCAACAATTTAAACTGTCTGAGGTACTTTTTGTGTATTTGGATTCTAAAGAAAGCTATAGTGTGTAGCTGAATGTCAATGTGAGGCTCAGTTCTTTCTTTTGCCTTATTTTAAAAATGATAGATCATTTATTTGGGTAGTGACTCTTTTGTAAAACAAGCAGGAAAGGACTTTTCAAATTCCCAGATAGGCAGAGATGATAGCTGGAAGTCTGGTGTAAAGATGTATATCATATAAGGCTGTCTTAATTAGGATTTCTTTTTTCTTTAATTTTTTATGTGCATTGATTAGTGTTTTGTCTGCATGTATATCTGTGTTGGATCCCTTGGATCTGGAGTTACAAGACAGTGGTGAGCTGCCATATGGGTGCTGGGAATTAAACCTGGATCCTCTGGAAGAGCAGCAAGAGCTCTTAACCACTGAGCCATCTCTTCAGCCCCATTTGTTAGGGTTCTATTGCTCTGAAGAGACACCATGACAACAGCAACTTTTATAAAGGAAAACATTTAATTGGAGCTAGCTTATAGTTCAGAGGTTTAGTTCATTAGCATCTTGGCAGAAAGCAGGGCAGCATGCATGCAGGCATTTATAGTGCTGAGAGGTTGGTGGAAGTTCTACATACAGGCTACAGGAAGAAAGAGTGACACTGGGCCCAGCTTGACCACTTGAAACCTCAAAGCCTGCCCCTGGTGACAATTTTTTTTCCAACAAAGCCACATCTCCTGATAGTGCCACTTCCTGTGAGCCTTTATGGCCCATTTTCATTCAGAACACTACGAAGGCTGTCGTGCGCCACCTCATCCCGCAAGGAGCACGCAACACCGGATCCTTCCCTTTGCAGTTTATTCGGGCCTTTAATTATCTTATTGTCTCTCACTCACTCACTCACTCACTCACTCTCACTCTCAGACTATGACGAACGACCCCGGGGGGAAGTCCGCTCGTGGCTAAATACCCTCTGGGCTTCCAATCCCGGTAAGCCACGGTAAGCCACGTAGACATTGCCCATAGGTCCCCAAGCGCTGGAAGCAAGCCACCATCCTCGCCTACAGCCAATAAGGAGTTGCTTACTCCCAAGAGCACTCACCATCGAGAAAGGTGGAAGGCGGAAACCAGCGCCACCTTTAGGGCGTGGTACAACGCAGCTCCCTACAAAGGCTAGAACAGAAAAAGTCCACCTGAGAAATTCTGTAGTTAGACTCTCTCTTTAGTTTGCTTTCAAATGGGCCCTAGCTATTTACATGTCCACATAAGTTTCTTGAAAAGTTTTTGTGTAGGGGCTAGTGAGATGGCTGAATGATTATGAACACTGGCTGCTCTTCCAGAGGACCTGGGTTCAATTACCAGCACCCACATGGCAGCTCACAACTGTCTGTAACTCCAGTTCCAGGGGACATAACACTCTCACACAGACCTATGTACACCAATGCACATAAAATAAAAATTATTTTTAAAAATGATTCTAGAAAATAAAACTTTTTGTGTGAACACAGGGCCTTGTATATGTTAGACAAGCATTCTGCTGCTGAACTATGTATCTAGTATAGCAAATTTCTTGGAATTTGGCATATCTTCCAGAAGCTCAAGAATGTACAACAGTAATACATACATTGAAAACCTCAGAATCCATTTTCTATGCTGATATGGTTTGGTATTTTTTATTTGGTACTCAGTAAAACTGTTTTCAGAAAAAAAAAAAAACCACCTTTTTTTTAGGTGACTTTATTTATACATACAATTTTTCTCTTTCAGGATGCTGGCTATGGAGAGAAGTCCTTTTTTGCCCCTGAGGAAGAAAATGAAGAAGATTTCCAGATGAAGATTGATGATGAAGTAAGGTTTTAAAAATTATTTTTGAGGCAGAATTTTGCTTTATAACCCAGTCTGGCCTGGAAACTTTAAGTCTTCCTATCTGTCTTCCAACTATTGAGAGTACAAACACATACCACCCAGTAATACTTGTATTTTTTTTCTTTAAGTGTATGTATGTGTGTCTGTGTGTGGATATGTGCACATAAGTAAGTAAGTAAGATGCCTGTGAAGGACCAGAGATATTGGATCTCTCTGTAGGTGGAGTTACAGGTACTTGTTTATAAGCTACTTGACATGGCCATTGGGGACTGAACCCAGGTTTTCTGAAAGAGCAGCAAGCCATTTTTTCTTTCTTTTTTTTTTTGAGACAGGGTCTCTTTATGTTGTCCTGGCTGTCCTAGAACTCACTGTGTAGACCAGGTTGACCACCTGCCTGTCTCCTGAGTGCTGGGATTGAAGGCTTGTGCTACTTCACTCAGCTCTGTAATTTTTCTTATTTTAAAGATTTATTTATTTGTGTATGTACAGAGTCCATAAAAGAGGATCACATTCCTCAGAGATGGAGTTATAGGTATTTGTGGCTTGTTATGTGAGTGCTTGGATCCAAATTTCAGTCCTTAAGATTGTACAGCAAATACTTTTAATCACTGAACCATCTTTCTGGCCCACAATACTTTTTAAATTTTTCTTTCTTTTTTTTCCAAGACAAGGTTTCTCTGTGTAACTCACTTTGTAGACCAGGTTGGCCTGAACTCACCATAATTGGCTTGCCTCTGCCTCCTGGGTGCTGAGATTAAAGGCTTGCACCATTACCGCCTGGCTAACACTAATTTTTTTTTTTTTATTATCAGT
The DNA here is from genome assembly GCA_004025045.1 of Sigmodon hispidus. NCBI lineage: Eukaryota > Metazoa > Chordata > Mammalia > Rodentia > Cricetidae > Sigmodon > Sigmodon hispidus. The sequence goes on along the minus strand of PVIH01007428.1, from coordinate 52,355 downwards.
GCTTCTCATTATCTCTTTTTTTAAAAAGATGTGTTGAGATGGCACACACCTGTAATATCATCACGTTGGAAGCAGAAGAATCAGATGTTCACGATTATATGCTAATACATAGGGAATTCCAGACCAACCTGGACTAAAAACCCTACTGTAAAAATACAATCAGAATAAGAAAGACATTTGAAAAATTGGTTAATAAAATGCAGTTGTCCTTCTAAATATGACCATTATGAATGTGGGTACACTACTTACTGAAATCCTAGGGATAATGGATTGAAGAACACCATTAATAAACATCATTTATTTTTTATTCTGATTGAACTCTGATCTCTAAACACTATGACTTAAGTGTCATAGAAGAGATCTGAGGATTGAATAGCTGGTATATTTAACTTGATATTTGGATAATTTAAGAAATAGTGAAAACATTCAGAGTAATTTTTCTACCCTTTAGAATACCCTTGTGTTTCCTACAACACTGAGCATCCTTTTCTTTATCCTAGGTTCGTACTGCTCCTTGGAATACTACAAGAGCTTTCATTGCTGCCATGAAGGGCAAATGTCTCCTGGAGGTGACTGGAGTAGCAGATCCCACAGGCTGTGGTGAAGGATTCTCCTATGTGAAAATTCCAAACAAACCAACACAGCAGAAGGTGAAAGTCTTTAGATTTCTAGAAATCAAAAGAGGAAGGAATGAGGTCTAACAGTCAAGATGAATAGAGGACCTAAAAAGGGTTCTTTTGCCAGAATGGCATAAATGCTTATTGTTAGGAGTTCAGCCTCAGATTCTCACTTATTTTTGTTTGAGACAGGATGATAAGGAGCCTCAGCCAGTGAAGAAGACAGTCACAGGAACAGATGCAGACCTTCGTCGACTGTCTCTGAAAAATGCCAAGCAACTTCTTCGTAAATTTGGTGTGCCTGAGGAAGAGGTGGGTGTAGAAGAGGAATACTCTTAAGAGGCTTTGTATACAAATAGAAAGGTAGGCAAGTATAAAGAATTATCTGGAGTTTTTAATGTGATGTTGATCATGATAGGTCCTAAATACTTTACTCAAACTTTCTAAACTTCTTTTAGGTTTTGTTTTCTTTTCTATGTTTCTAATAATGACCTGGTTTATTCCTTTACACATCCCCCAAGTGAGTAATGTGTGTGTGTGTGTGTGTGTGTGTATAAATATATTTCTGTGTTTCTCTTATAGATTAAAAAGTTGTCCCGCTGGGAAGTTATTGATGTGGTACGCACAATGTCAACAGAACAGGCTCGCTCTGGAGAGGGGCCCATGAGTAAATTTGCCCGTGGATCAAGGTTTTCTGTGGCTGAGCATCAAGAACGTTACAAAGAGGAATGTCAGCGTATCTTTGACCTACAGAACAAGTATGTTAGTTCAGTACTATGAAAAGTTTAAGCTGGTAAGAGGGTCCTGAACATGTTTTGTTTTAAACTATTGGCCTTGTAACACATACGTTGTCACTTAACTGTCTCCACCTCTCAGATATTATTTTTCCTTTTTAAAATTTTATTAATGAAATTTTTATTATAGATTTTGTTCATTTATTATATATACAGTGTTTTGCCCATATGTATGCCTGTCCACCATAAGAGGACACCAAATCTCATTATAGATGGTTATGAGCCACCATGTAGTTGCTGGGAAATGAACTCTGGAAGAGCAGTCAGTGCTCTGAGCCATCTCTCCAGCTCCAAGATACTATTTTTCTATTTTAGGATGAGGTCTAACAATGTAGTCCCGCTGACCTGGAACTTGTGTGGGATAGGCTGGCCTTGAACTTTTGATGATCCTCCTGTATCTATGTCCTAAATTCTGGGCCACTGGTATATAGATATTGTTGTATAATGAAGAGGATGTCAGCTGACAGAAACATATCTAGATGGTTGGGTATCTGAAATACCAGGCACTGTCTGTAATAATACTGCCAGAATACCTGTTTATGTTTTTAAAGACCAAGTTTCACTGTAACTCTGGCTGTCCTGGAACTCACTATGGAGACCTAGTTGGCCCTGAACCTGCCTTTTTGCCTCCTGAGTGTTGGGATTAAAAGCATGTATCATCACACACAACTTTTTTTTAAAAAAATTTATTTATTATGTATACAGTATACAGAAGAGGGTGTCAGATGTCGTCATAGATGGTTGTGAGCCACCATGTGTTTGCTGGGAATTGAACTCAGGACCTCTGGAAGAACAGATAGTGCTCTTAACCTCTGAGCCATCACTCCAGCCCCCCCCCACCCCCCTTCCACACACACACAACTTTTTAAAACTTTTTTTTGAGACAGAGTCTTGCCATGTAACCCATATTGGTTTCAAGCCTTTGGCAGTCCTCTAGCCTTTGCCTCCTTAGTGCTGATAATATAAAAATGTACCATCATGCCTCCTGAACCCACTGTTTTCAAAGTAAATTAGCAAAAGCTTTGAATGTCATGAAATACTAAGCTTGAACTCATGGTAACACTTATTGTGGCCTACTTTGTCTGGGCCTGGAAGTTTTAAGTGTAATAACGGTTATATTTTTCCCTCTAATGACTTAGTTATGAAGAAATAATAATGTCCTATAAAAAGGATCCATGAATCTAAATGTTGTGGTCTACTGGAGAGCTGAGCAGCACTTGGGAGGCTGAGGCAAGAAGGATAAACAATTCAGGGCATACCTGGGGTGGGAGTGGGGTGGAGAGAGAAAACACTGAGTATTTCTTCCCAGAAAATTTTTTTAAAAAATGGCTCATGTGCTGCTTTCTTAGCTTTTCCCCCAGGGATTCTGAAAGAATTACTGAAATTTTGAAAATTTATGAAATGCCGGGCTGGAGAGGTGGTTCAGAGGTTAGGAGCACCCGAGGGTCTTCCAGAGATCCTAATTCCCAGCAACTACTTGGTGGCTTACAACCATGTATAATGAATCCTGGTGCCTTCTTCTGGTGTGTAGGAATATATGCAGATAGAACACTGTATATGTAATAAATAAATAAATAAATCTTTTTTTAAAAAAAGAAAATTTATGAAATGCCTAGAAAGACGTAGTTTTTCTGCTATGAGTTTCATGACTTTGTAGATTCTGAGTATATCTTTTTAAGGCTGATTTCTCAATTTTCTGTTTGTCCAATCCTAAATCCTACTTCTTTCTACACTTGTATTTCCTCTGGTGTTTAATTTTTTTCCTGTCTTGATAGAGTTTTGTCATCAACTGAAGTCTTATCAACTGACACAGACAGCAGCTCAGCTGAAGACAGTGACTTTGAAGAAATGGGAAAGAACATTGAGAACATGCTGCAGAACAAGAAAACGAGCTCTCAGCTATCTCGGGAACGGGAGGAGCAGGAGAGGAAGGAACTCCAACGGATGCTACTGGGTGAGGGGACTTCTCAGACAAGAAAAGAAAGGGGTCAAAAATGGAGCTTGGATGAGTGCAGACTATAACTGAGTCTAAGCCAGAGACAAGTAAGAAATGAGTTTAGAGAAACCTGTAGATGATGTAGAGAGATTTCTACAAACTGGAATCCAGTCTATGGGGAAAAAATGAAGAGATGCTGTCAAGCTTAGTGCTTCCTCTGTCTCTGTCAGGTATCTGGCCAAGCCAGGGCTACCAGTGCTGTAGTTAAAATCAGATCAGCTTTCTGGGAATTCATCCTCCAGAGTAACAGTTTTCAAAAATATAAGATGTATTTGCTTAGGTGTGATGGACATTTCTGTAATCCTAGCACTTGGGAGACTGAGGCAGGATGCTCTCTATTTGAAGGCCTACTCAGGTTACATAGTGAGATCCTGTCTTCAAAAACATAAATAAATAAAATAGAGAATCTCTAGATGAATTTGCTAGATTGTCTTTGAAGTCTTTGAATTTATATTTAAAATTTTATGCAGATAGGCAAATTTCTGAGAAGATTCTTGGCTTTCAGAAGATTATTTAAGGAAGCTTAGATCTGAAAAAGGGCTAAAAATCATCCAATAATTGCAGAATGATGGGTAATGATGTCTCCATTATTCTTCTGATAATAGATAACAAGCAGATAATGTAGATACTGAGAGGATGAAATCTGAGGGGATGGAGATTAAAGTGACCATTTTCTTTTTTATTATTACTATTATTTATTTATAGAAAATAAAGTTTTTTTCCCATGTATCTCTTGTTCTCCCTCCCTTCCTTCTCCCAATCCTTCCCTGTCTGCCTACAGCCTTCCTCCTCCCCATTCCCCATCCCCTCCCGGAAAAGGGCAAGAAGTCCCAAGATGAATTCATACTAGTCTTATCTTTGTTTGCCCATCTCTATAAAGTTTTGTATAATTTTGTTTTTCTGTCTACTTTGTAAAAATATATGGCTCCTCCACTATTGTGATCCTTCAGTTCTTTACTAATAGAGTTCTGGAAATAGTATCTACATTACATGGAAATTTGTTAGAAAGGCAGTATCATCTTAAATCATCTCTTCATACCTACTGACTTTAGTCTACATTTTTACAAGACCCCCAGATGTTTTCTATTCATATTAAAGTGTGAGAAGCATGCACTAGGTCTTAAGCCTCAGGTTATTTCTTCCTTCTGAGCCCTTACTTGGATGTTTTTTATCAACTTATTTGCTGCCAAGAGTTTTCTGTTGCTGCTATTCAGAGGAATAACAGCTTAACTGTTGCTTTTCTGTCTCCAATAGCAAACAATATACTTTGAGGTATTTCTTTTTTAAGTGAATTGGTCTTTTGCCTGCATGTATAACTGTGTAAGGGTGTCAGATCTTGGAATTACAGATAGTTGTGAGCCACCAAGTGGTTGCTGGGAATTGAACTCAGGTCCTCTGGAAGAACAGTCAGTGCTTGTAACCACTGAGCCATCTCTCCAGCACATGTAGAAGTAGTTCTAGAATGTTTGTCTTTATAACAATGGAAATTGGCAGTTGTTAAAAAAGAAGTCAGGAAACGGCAAATTAAGTGTTCTTGTGGCTAGTAACAACTCTGTTTTTAGTAGAACCAGAGTTTTGTGATATGTTGATTGTCTCCATTCAACCCCAAGAAAGTGGCTATTTGGGTTTTAGAGTGAATGTTTGGAAATTGTTTTCTATCTTGCAGCAGCAGGCTCAGCAGCAGGAGGAAGTAATCACAGAGATGATGACACAGCTTCGGTTACTAGCCTTAACTCTTCAGCCACTGGCCGCTGTCTCAAGATTTATCGAACATTTCGAGATGAAGAGGGGAAGGAATATGTTCGTTGTGAGACTGTCCGAAAACCAGCTGTTATAGATGCTTATGTGCGCATACGTACCACAAAGGATGAGGAGTTCATGTGAGTTTGATGTGCCACTTTTGAGTGTGGCAGGGAAAATGATGACAAAGTATATGTATGAGTTGTAGTGACAAGACTTTATATTGTTATTCCTGGAAATCTGCTATCATTTAGAACCTTCTTGCCTTTAGATCTTTGGATTTGAACAGAGCCAAATTAATACCAGTACTTGGGAGGGAGGATTCAGCAAGAGAAACATGGGTTCTAGTCTGGCTGTAAAACATTGTCTCAGAAATCAAAAGCAAAATCTTAATTTTAGCACTTAGACTAAGAGATGTGACTATGCATGTGGAAGGCTATCAAGGAGATGAAGATGGTAGGCAGTTTATTTCACTCTAGCCTAGATGATATACTGATATTCTGAGATGATAGCTTTCAGGGTAGTCTTGTGTGGTGATATGTCACATATTTAATAAAACCTGAAATATTAATAGATCAACACACAAGTCAAAAACCAGACAGACAGCTCAGGAATTTCTTGATCTTTGAGTACAAGACTAAACAGCTGGGCTTCAGTGGCACACACCTTTAATCCCAGCATGGGAAAGCTGGAGTGGTGACCTACACCCTTAATCCCTAACTCCAGAGAACTTTTTGTGTTTCTGTGAGTTCAAGGCTGACTCCCAAATAGAGTAGTCCCTGCCTTTAATCCTAACCTGGATGGGATACAGAAGGGTATTTAAAGTGATGTTGGAAACCAACAGAGGCAGGAGCAACCAGGAGTGAGGCTGAGGAAGACAGCTGGGTGAGATTTGACTGTGGTGTTCTTCTCTCTGATACTTCAACCTTTCCTATTTGGCTCTGAGTCTCTTTCAATACAATCAATACAATCCGAATTTGTGCTACAGTCTTGATTTAAGTTGCTTATGGTCCTGTCATATTTTTTTCTCCTGTTATTCAGTCGAAAATTTGCCCTTTTTGATGAGCAGCATCGAGAAGAGATGCGAAAAGAACGGCGGAGGATTCAAGAGCAGCTGAGGAGACTAAAACGAAACCAGGAAAAGGAGAAGCTGAAGGGTCCTCCTGAAAAAAAGCCCAAAAAAATGAAGGAACGCCCTGACCTAAAAGTAAGTATACAATAGCCAGGTGTTACAGGACACAATGTAATCCTAGTACTTGATAGGCCGAGACAGAATTGTGAACACAGAGAGACCTGTTTTGAAAAGAAAAAGAAAAAAATTGTAATCACTGCTAACAAAGCAAAGGAAGATAACATACCTTTTCCCTCAGCTTTTAACATCTTTGGTTACTGGAAATGAATGTAATACTGTGGAACACTATGTTATGTTATTTATAATATGCCTATAATAACACCTGCAGACCCAGTACTAGGGAAGCTGAAGTAGAAGGATCGATCAGGAACAAATCTACATAGTAAATTCAGACTCCTGGGCTACATGAGACCCTCAGAAATGAAGAGCTAGCAAGTTATGACTGAGCTATAATCTGGTCAGCATAAAATTAATATAATCCTTTGATTATTTGAGGCTAAGTGGGGCTGAGAGTGGGTCAGAATCTCTGGGCTAGAAACTTAATACTACAACACACTTTCCTTTAGGAGTTGAGTGGGTTTGGGACATTTTGTTTATGTTCATATACCTTTGTTATTGGGCATTAGACCCAAGACCTGATATGTATTAGGCAAGTACTCTACTGCTGAGCTACTTACCTAACCTTATAATTATTTTGTAAAATGATAACTTATTACAATAAGGGACTGGACAGATGGCTCTGTATTAGAGAACGGAGGTTTAGATCTTAGGTCTTATATTGGATGGTTCAAAAAAAGCACCTGTAACTTCACCTTCAAGGAATCTAACATCTCCCTTATGGCCTCAGTAGGTACCTGTGCACACACTTGCACATATACCTAAACTCAGATACACATACACAAACAAGTCTTAAAACAGAAATTAAAAAAAGGCAAGAATACGCAGCATCCAAGTTGATTTGCATCACTTAGGTTAAAGATTCCATGTACTCCTATGTAATGTCTACTAACTGTGAACTTGGTTATAGCATATCTGGGTCTGTTTTTGCTACTTAATAGCTCTGTGACCTTAACCTTTCCAAACCAGTTTATAAAATGGGGTCTGTCTGTCCTTGTTTCTTCCCTATTCCATATACATTTCTTTCTACTTTTGACATGATTCATTCAGCCTGTTTACCTCTAACATGCTTTTTTTCCTGTTGCAGTTGAAATGTGGAGCATGTGGTGCCATTGGACACATGAGGACAAACAAATTCTGCCCCCTTTATTATCAAACAAATGCTCCACCTTCTAATCCTGTTGCCATGACAGAGGAACAGGAAGAAGAACTGGAAAAGACTGTCATTCATAATGATAATGAAGAACTTATCAAGGTTGAAGGGACCAAGATCGTTTTGGGGAAACAGCTAATTGAGAGGTAAGGGATAGCGGGCAGGGAGTGCTATGTTGAAGGTTGATTATAAGGGTTGGCAGGGTAAATGTGATTGATTTTGTTCTCTCAAGTGGAACTAGGAGTTACAGGAACTTTGAATTACAATTAGTAATTTTTGCCAGTAATGAAAACTACAGTGATCATTACGGTTTACTGCTTGCCTTTGTACATGCCGTGTTTTGAATCTTAGGTGTTTTGGGGGGTAGGGGAGTTGGTTTTTCAATACAGAGTCTCTGCATAGCCCTGACTGTTCTGGAACTAACTCTATATACCAGGCTGGCCTCAAATTCAGAGATCTGCCTACCTCTGCAGAATTAAAGGTGTACACTCCCACTCCTGGCATCAAATCTTAAAAGTACATTAGAAAGGGAAAATGTGCTCTCTTGATTCCTTGATCCCTTGAAGTGGAAGGGGAGAAGGTGGATTGGTTTTAAAATTTTCAGGCCCTCTCCTCCTTTTTTCCTGTACTGGTTCTTAGTATCTTTTTGTCTGGCTGTCTGTTTCTTTGCTTCCCTTTCTCCCTTGCTTTCATTCTTTCTAGGATTATAGGCACCAGCTACCACACCTGGTTTTTTCTTTTGTTTTGTTTTGTTTTTGTTTGTGTTTTGGCTTTTTGTTTTGTTTTGAACATGATCTCACTGTGTAGTCCTGATTGGCTGGAACTATTTTGTAGATCAGGCTGGCCTTAAACTCAGAGATTTGCCTCCGTCTGCCTCCCTGGTATGTCATCATGTCCATACTCATTTATATTCTGAATGAGTCAAATGTTCTAGCTTTTCTTTTAGTTTTTTGTTTTTTTCCTTTTTTTAAATTATGAATAAAGTCTCATTTTTTATCCTCCCCCCCCCCCCCCCGTGTTCAAACTCCTGCCCCTCCCAGTCACTCTCTCTTCTCCCCATCTCCTTATCTCCTCCTCAGCAAGGGCAGGAGGTCCCAAGTTCCCAAGGTGGCTTAGTTCAGCATCCACTCCAGGCAAGTTCAATTTCCTCACCCCAATATCAAGACTGGGTCAGGTGTTCTTCTGGAGGGAATGGGCTTCAGGGTGTCAGTCCAAGATGTTTCAGATTCCAGGCTGTTCAGTGATTGTCATTTGCAGCTTGGACAGGCTTTGCTTTTTGTTTAGAGTCCACTAATGAGTGAGTACATCCCCTGCTTATCTTTCTGAGTTTGTGATACCTCACTCAGGAGGATATTCTCCAAATCCATCCATTTGCCTGTGAATTTTAGGATATCATTTTTTCTTACTGCTGTGTAGTATTCCATTGTCTAGATGTACCACAGTTTGTTAATCCATTCCTCAGGTGAGGGGCATCTAGGTTGTTTCCAGGTTCTTGCTATTACAAATAATGCTGCTATGAACATAGTTGAGCTAATGCCATTGGAGTGCGAATGTGCATCTTTAGGGTATACACCCAGAAGTGGTATTGCTGGATCCTTGGGGAGATTGATTCTCAATTTTCTGAGAAACTACCCTACTGCATTCCAGAGTGACTGAACAAGCTTACACTCCCACCAACAACTTCCCCTTGCTCCGCATCCTCTCCAGCCTAGGCTGTAGTCTGTGCCTTTTAGCCAATCTGACAGGTATAAGGTGGTATCTCAAAGTTGTTTTGATTTGCATTTCTCTGATTGCTAAAGATGTTGAACACTTTTTCATGTGCCTTTCAGCCATTTGTAATTCTTCTGCTGAGAATTCCGTTTTTAGTTCTGAACCCCATTTTTTGATTGGGTTATTCATGGTTGTTCTAGCTTTTGAACTCCAAGATAGAATGTCACAACTGAAAGGAGTCTTAAAATGCCTTTAGCCTTGTTTGCTCATATTCAAAATAGAAAATTGAGACAAAATTTTGATTTGTTTAGTTTCTTTGCTAATTTGGAGGTCCTCAGGCCCTGCCTACTCTGAAGCTTAGAAAATGACTATTCCGGCTTTTGGCTTCTTTAATGCTCAAACTTAGGTACTTTGACATTTCTATTGTAGTTATTTTATTTCTGGGGAGTATAAAAATCTGTTTTAAGTTATATGATTTATTTTATGTGTATGAGTTTTGCCTGCATGTATGTAAGTACACCATTGTCTATGCCTGGTACCACAAAGATCAGAGGGGGTGGGTATTAAATCCTTTGGAACTGGAGTTACTGTCTAGTTGTGAGCTATCATGTAGGTGTTGGGATCTGAACCAGGGTCCTTTCTGTTTAAGAGTGGCAAGTACTCTTAACCACTAAGTCATCTCTTTATCCCTATATCTGAGAACTATAAATAACATAATGTGGCCATATTACTGATTGCAGTGCAGATGAAGTTCGCAGAAAATCTCTGGTCCTGAAGTTTCCTAAACAACAACTTCCTCCCAAGAAAAAACGGCGGGTTGGAACCACTGTTCACTGTGACTATTTGAATGTAAGTATCCAAATTGTCTTCATATCAGATGGGTTCTCATTGATTCCCCCAGCCTTCTGTGACATGGCTCTGTCAGTGTCAGATATTCTTTATGTCTGTTCCTTGTGTACTTTTCATTGTAAGACTTAACAGAATTTACTTTTTTGGGGGTTTTGAGACAGGGTTTCCCTATAGCCCTGGAACTTTCTTGGAACTCACTCTGTAGATCAGGTTAGTCTTAAACTCAGAAATCTACCTGCCTCTGCTTTCCAAGTGCTGAGATAAAAGCATGTGCCTTTATCTGGCTTTAAAATAAATTTAATTAGTGTGTGTGTGTGTGTGTGTGTGTGTGTGTGTGTGTGTGTGTGTTTTCATCTGTGTGTATGCCATGATACACACATGGAAGTCAGAGGACATGTGAAATTAGTTCTCTCCTACCTTTACATGGAGTCTAGAGGTCAAATTATGGTCACTATGTTGCATGACAAGTGCCATTACCCACTGAGCCATCTCATTGCCCTGCCCCTCTTTTTGATGGACAAGAGTTTTTTGCCTTCGTGTATATAAGTGCACTATGTGCAGCCCTGGTGCCAGCAGAGCCCAGAAGAGAGTGCACTATGGTTTTAGTTGTAAGTCACTATGTGGATGCTAGGATCTGAATCTAGGTTCTCTGTGAAAGCAACAAGAATTCTTAACCACTGAGCCATCTCTTCAACTTGTCCTCTCTCCAAACTTTGCTTTTAAGATAGGATTTCCCTCTAGCTCAGAATGGTCTGGAACTTACTATGTATTCTAGTAAGTTGGCCTTGAACTTGTAGCAATCCTTCTGCCTTAGCCTCCCAGTTGCTGGTATTATAGGCTTAAGCCCTCCAAGTCTGGCTATATTGAAGATTTCTAAAATATATCAATATATTTGTAAAATACTAGGGATTTTTTTTGGTTAATCTAAAAAGTTCTGATTTCTTATTTTTGTTTTGTTTTAGAGACCTCATAAATCCATTCATCGGCGGCGGACTGACCCTATGGTGACACTGTCATCTATCTTGGAGTCTATCATCAATGACATGAGAGATCTTCCAAATGTGAGTTTATTACATTAGATGTATAGAATAGGAAAACCAAGACCCTTTGTTTTTTTCTGTTACTTCAGGCAGTAATGTGTATACCTGTGTATCTGGAGCTCCTAATTCTTTGGGATTTTGTCTGTTTTTAAATTTCTTAATAGAATATTAGGTGATGAAAGACAGAATGTAGGCAAAAAGACACTAGGTATAAGAGCATATAAAGCTATTTTTTTTCAAGTTTCAACTCAAAATTATGTGTATATATGTGTGTCTGTGTATGCATCTTCAAGTTCCCTTGGAGGCCAGAGACATTGGATCACCTGGAACCAAAGTTACAGGAGATTTTGAGTCCCTAGACATGGGAGCTGGGAACTGAACGCTGAAAGAGCATAATGTGCTATTGAAATCACTGAGTTATCTCTCTAGCCTCAAACTTGTATGCCTGCAAAATAAGAACTATTTTTGCATACCATAAGTGTATAGCATATATGGAGCTAGAAAGGCAGCAGTGGTTAAGAGTACATACTGCTCTTGCAGAGTACTGTGGTTCTCAGCAGTCATGTTAGGTGACTCACAGCCACATGTAACTCTAGCTCCAAAGAATTCAATGCCTTACCAGGTGTGGTGGCACATGCCTTTAATCCCAACACCTGGGAGGCAGAGACAGAAGATCTCTGTGAGTTTGAGGACAGCCAAGGTTACATAAAGAAACCCTGTCTCAACAAACCAGAAAAGAAAAGAAAAGAAAGGAAGGAAATAAGGGATAGTTTAATGCAAGAAACAGACTTACTACATCTAAAAATTCCTTTGAAGTTAGTAAATTAATAAGATGTAATTGATCTGTCAAGTGTTCTTTGCTCACAGATGGTGCTGGCTCTTGTTTCCACAGACATACCCTTTTCATACTCCAGTTAATGCAAAGGTTGTAAAGGACTACTACAAAATCATCACTCGGCCAATGGATCTACAGACACTCCGTGAAAATGTGCGCAAACGCCTCTATCCATCTCGAGAAGAATTCAGAGAGCATTTGGAATTAATTGTGAAAAATAGTGCAACCTATAATGGTAATAGTCCTTTGTTACTTGACTGCGAAGGTCACCTTTCAGATTCTTTTTATTTTTTATTTTTATTTATTTTATTTTTTTTAAGATTGTTATGATCTGACTTTATTTTATACTAGGTAGGAGGCACAAAGCAATCCTTTTTAATAAAGATGACATTTAGCTTCACTCAGAACATTTTTTTTAATAATGGACATTTAAAAAATATTCACCTTACAAACTGTTCTGCAATCCAAATATACAATAGCTTGGAAAACAACATTAGAAAACAAAAGCCAATGTAAAAAGACAGATTAAAACAACTACAACAGCACAAGTCTGATATGGCTCAGATTTTACAGTTTTTTTACTGCATCAACTATGTCAGAGATCTGTTCCTTCAGCTAGCTCCATTGCTCCATGACTCAGCAGTTAAGAGCACTGACTGTTCTTCCAGGGGACTAGGGTTCAATTCCCAGCACCCACATGGCAGCTCACAACTGTCTGTAGTTCCAGTTCCAGGCAAATATAAATAAATGAATAAATAAATAAGTAAATAAATAAATAAGGTTTTAAAAAGAAATACCTTTTCTCCCTGGTTTCACCTTCTGAGTCCATCCAATATTCCCTAATATCAATTAGAATTTTTCCTTTAAAGTCTCAAACACTGATATATCTCATCTTCCCAATCTGAAACATGTTATCATCTCTGCTGCTGCTACTCTGCTTGGAAGACTCCAAAGCTCTAGAAGTCTCAACAGGCTTTTGCTTCTTCCCTAGTTTTTCTGGAACAACTTGCTTTTTCCTCTTTAACTTTTTTTCAACCTCACTGTCAATCACTGCCTGAAGAGCCTGAAGAAACAAGTTCCTTTGATTTAGGTATTGCTTCGTTCCTGCCATCTAACAGCCTCTAGCTCTCTCACTCTGGACTGACAGAGAGCCGGAAGTGCACCTTTCAGATTCTTATCCTCTTGCTGAGTCTAAATACAATCAATAGATTAGAATGAATGAAAAGATTATAATGTGCATTCTTGGGTAGGAACATCAGGTAGTGTACATGTCAATCATATAATAAGTATTGCTTCTTTTTAGTTCCATTGTTTAAAATCTTTTTTTTAGACATAGTTTCACTATGTAATCCTGACTGGCCTGAAACTAACTATGTAGACCATACTGGCCTCAAAATCACAGAAATCCTCTGGCCTCTGTCTCTCAAATGAGTGCTGGGATTAAAACCATGTTCTGTCACACCCAGCCTCCCACTATTTAATTTTGAATATAGTGTCTGGGGAAATTGAAGTCTATGTGTTCAAACAATAGGAGTCAGTAGTAAGACAAAAAGTAAACCTAGGTAAGTTAGAGTGCTTTAGTCAGTTTCTGGGAATACAAAGATGTATCCCCATACTTGGCTTATTTTCTTATTGCAACTTAATATATGGATAATAACAGATTTTGTTTTTTAATAAGTTAATAAACATTTTCAACTTACCTACTTTTAAACTAATATAAACAGTGCATCTGTGAACATTTCATTATCTGATTGCCTGTGTAGACGAATGGATTTGCTGGCTGCCTAGTTGTACAACCTAGAAATTTTTTTTTTTTCAACCTAGAAATTTTAATCATAATTCATCCTATGTTCCTTTTCTCACACTTATAACTCAGTCCTATAAAGTATACTGTCTGTATTTTTTTTGGAACTTGTCCATTTCCTTTTTGTCACCTTGCTACTTTATTTTTTTTTTAAACTTTTATTCATTTATTTATTTATTTGCCTTGGTGTTTGCCTGGAACTGGAACTACAGACAGTTGTTAGCTGCCATGTGGGTGCTGGGGATCGAACCCAGGTCCTCTGGAAGAGCAGACGGTGCTCTTAACCACTGAGCCATCTCTCCAGCCCCACCTTGCTACTTTAATTGAAGCCCTTATTATTTCTTATTAAGCCTCTTGCAACAGCTTTCAACCATTTTTGCTTTAATTCTTCCTATTGTTGACAGGGTTAGGGTTAGGACTCAAATTTAGGAAATTACTGTCTTAGACGGATGTGTATAGCTCAGGTAGAACACTTGGCTAACATGTTTGATGCCCAAATACCATTTAAAAAGTCAAGAGAAGAATCATTAACTAGTTAGAGTAGCTTTCTAGTGTCTATAAGATCTTTCTAATGCGGTTGTTTCTGACTTACATTCATTTCTTGTTTTTCCCATACACGTCCAAATACATGCAGACATACATACATCCTACACACACACACACACACACACACCTTTGTTATAATGATGTCAAAACCACTTGTGACCCTGATGAAATGTACTGTAGCATGCTTTTATGAATTTGACTAATTATTTCTGAGTTTTGGGGTCTCTGGAATGTCCTTTCCTGTTGTTTGCCCATTGGACTACCTAAATGTGCATCAGAACAAACCTTCCCTACTCTCACAAAGCAGATTTTTTTCCTTTCTTTTTATTCTACCCAAATTGAACCCAGAGCCTCCAGCAATTACTCTACCTCTTAGCTATATCTCAGCCCTTGTTTTACTTTATTTTAGAATGAGGTCTTGCTAAGTTGTACGGGCTAGCCTTGAACTTTTCTTGTAGCCCAGCCTTCTTTTAAACTTGCAGCCTATGCCTCAGCCTCCTGAAGAGCTAAAATTACCAGCCTACATTAGCAGTCTTGGTTTCCAATTAGAAGACTTGGTGTACAGTAATATAGATTATAGTTTATGTGCAACCAATGTATATCACTTAGCTTTATTGTTAAGCTTTATTACGGAAATTTAGGAGAGATAAATTATAGTGTACCTACTCACTGAATTTAACTACTTCTCAGTTTGTGGCAAGACTTGTTTATTATGTATTTTTTACAGTATATCATTTCATCCATAGATATTTGATAGGATTACACAGTTCTACAATGATTTGTTTTCAAGTTATTTTCTCTGATGAGTCCAAGAACTTTTAATAATAGTAACTCATAATTATCTTTATATTTCCATCATTGATCGTGTTCCAGACAAGGCATAAAATGTTTGAATGAATAACCAAATGCTGAAATAAATAATAGGGCTGAAGCTAAGGCTCTTGGGGGATACTAATAGTAGTTAGATCGAGGAAGATAATCTAGTAAATGATACTCAAAAGAAATGGTTAGAAATACTAGTTAGACTGGGTGGTGGCAGCACATGCCTCTAATTCTAGCACTAGTTCTAGGCAGAAGGATCTCTGAGTTGAAGCCAGCCTGGTCTATAGAGTTCCAGGACAGCCAGCGCTACACCAAGAAACCCTGTTTTGAATAAACAAACCAAAAATAAATACTAGTTAGGTGGAACTGTTGTGGGGTTTAGGGGGGTGGGGTTTGGGTTTGAGATGGTTTCATTGTGTAGTCTAGCTTACCTCAAATCTGCTGTTCTCTGGCTGAAGCATCTCAAGTGCTGTGATTACAGGTATGTATCCATAACTCCCAGCTTTAAAATGTTTTAATTATTCCAAAGATAAGCTTAAATGATCAACTTTAAGCAGAAAATGTACAAGAGAGGTGAGATAGTTCAAGAATTTTCTGAAGCTCTTGGTAAGGATTTCTGGGAAACTGAAATAATTGCCTGTCTGTTGGAGAATCTGTCTACTGAACAGAAAATAATTTAAGTGTTCCAGTGAACATTACCATTCTTAAACACATCCTCTATCCACAGAGTGATTTTCAAGGTAAACCCCAATAAAGCTGTCTCTTGACTTTACTCTCAGCACTAGGGGGATGGTGGCAAGTGGATCTCTTAAGTTCGAGGCTACTCTTGTATACATAGAGATCTGAGTCTGCCAGAGCTACATAGTAAGACCCTTTCTCAAACAAAAAGCAGTTGTAATAAAAGTGTGTGTGGACCCAAATAAAAAAATAGTTAAAATTCATTCATAGTTTACTCATTATATATTAGGCACTGAAAATGGAGTAAAGACTAGTGATGTCTATATCTGGTGTGATAGCACACATCTGTAATCCCAAGGAGGTGAAGACAGGGGGATCTGAAGTTGAACATCATTCTCATAGTGAGTTCTAGACCAGCCTGGGATACAAGGGATTCTGTCTTAAAAACTCAATAATGGGGCCTGGAGAGATGGCTCAGTGGTTAAGAGCACCGTCTGCTCTTCCAGAGGACCCAGGTTCGATTCCCAGCACCCACATGGCAGCTCACAACTGTCTGTAGTTCCAGTTCCAGGCAAACACCAAGACAAATAAATAAGTAAATAAAGTTTAAAAAAAAAAGTAAACTCAATAATGAGGCTGGTCCCTGGGACCTTTTAGGTTCTTTAGATGTGTTAAGTGTTGAAAACATGGCAACTTTTGGGTTCCCATTTATAATGGCCATTTCTTATTTCTCTATAGGGCCAAAACACTCACTGACTCAGATTTCTCAATCCATGCTGGATCTCTGTGATGAAAAACTCAAAGAGGTAAGAATTAAAGATAAAGGAAAGTACTGGGCATAGTGCCATACACCTGTAATGTATAGTGTGAGCTATTACCCAGAGAAACCTTGTCTCTAAAAACAACAACAAAAGAATACTTAAGGGATTTGCTTACCTAAAGTATCATTTATTTAGATTGTCCTGAAACTGAATAGTAGATAATTCAGAAGTAAATTTTGGGGGACTAAAGTCATAGACAACTAGCTGAAATTTAAATTAGCTTTTTGTGATCATACTTTAGGAAAACTGTCTTCATTTTGCTTTGCTTTATTTCAGAAAGAGGATAAGTTGGCACGTTTAGAGAAAGCTATCAACCCCTTGCTTGACGATGATGACCAAGTAGCATTTTCTTTTATTTTGGATAACATTGTCACTCAGAAAATGATGGCAGTACCAGATGTAAGTAATTGTCATTCCAAATATTGTGAGGATAGTACTAGGGGATGCAAAGAAGTATATTGGGTAAGCATGTGTGTATTAAGAAATTCTATGTCGTGATGTATGTCCCTAGGAATTTGGATGTAATTTTAAATAGTACCCTTTTGCTGTATGAATTCATTATCATTAAGGGGGTGGGGAAGGGAAGGGAGCCTGAACAAAGAGATACATGGATTAAAAAAAAAATGACTTTTTTTCATAATTAAAAAAAGTTCTTATAAGCTCTTGAATGGCCTAGGAGAGAGAGAGTTTTCAACGAATAGTGGGTTCTCTATTTAGAAATGCTCCTGCTCAAATAGCACAACATTTTTATTATATTAATTTATTTATGCATGTAGGAGGATGGTATAAGCCATGGTTTGTTTGTGGTCAGAACAACTCACTTGGGTATGGTGGCAGAACCTTTCGTCCTAGCAACTAGGAGGCAGAAAAGAAGTGGATTTTTGTGAATTAAGGCCAGCCAGGCTACACAGTAGGATCCTGACTTTAAAAAACAAAACAAAGCACTTAGGAGGCAGAGGCAGATGATCTCTGAGCTTGGTCTACAGAGTGAGTTCTAGGACAGCTAGACTAGTACATAGAGAAACCCTGTTGGAGAATTGGAACTTCTTTCTTTCCTATGAGTTCCTGGAATTAAACACAGTTCATTGGGCTTATTGGTAAACACCTTTACCCACTGAGCCATCCTGCCTGTCCATAAAAAGGTACTTCAATAATTGCTCAGTGTTTGTCTTCCTTTTCTGTTTTCCTTCTTTTCCCCTTTTTGTTCAGCTTTATGTCAAAGCTGTCATCTAGCATATTATTTCTGCAGACCATTTTGTTATATTGATTCCCCCTGAAAATTCTGAATTAAGTTTTCTGTTGTATGTAATCATAATGTTCTATGTGTACAGTGTTAAAAAATTTCTAGGTGGAGTTATGAAATAGGAAACTTTATTCTACTTTTTCAGAACATAGCCTTTAGCAAAGAAATAAAATTTTAGTTGTAAGTTTAGAAGAGGGATTCTTACTTTAAAATCAGGGTGTAAGAGTGCTTAATAAGACCCTTAAATTGCAGAGAATATTGTGTGAGCTTGTGCATTTCTGTTGAAAGAGTGTAATTTTTATCAGAAATGTTTGAGGCCAGCCTGATCTACAAAGTGCATTCCAGAACAGCCAGGACTGTTATACAGAAACCCTGTCTTGAAACTCACCCTCTCAAAAAAGGGATTACAAAAAATATTTGTAATTCAATGAAAGCTGGGACTCTTTGGTATAAATAATGGTGTTTTTCTTTTTTATTTATTTTTTATTATGAATAAAGTCATATTTTTTATCCATGTATACCCTTGTTCAAGCCCTCTTCCCCCTCCCACCCCCTCCAGTCACTCTCTTTCTCCACATCTCTTTATCTCCTCCCCAGCAAGGGCAGGAGGTCCCAAGGTCCCAAAGGTGGCTTAGTTCAGCATCCACTCCAGGAAGATCCTCTTTCCTCACCCCAACGTCAAGACTGAGTCAGGTGTTCCTCTGGAGGGAGTGGGATCCAAGGTGCCGGTTCAAGGTCTTTCAGATCCCAAGCTGTTCAGTGTTTGTGGTTTACAGGTTGGACTGGCTTTGCTTTTTAAAGTTTTTTTTGGTTAGAGTCCACTAATGAGTGAGTACATCCCCTGCTTATCTTTCTGGGTTTGTGATACTTCGCTCAGGAGGATATTCTTCAAATCCATCTATTTACTTACAAATTTTAGGATATCGTTTTTTCTTACTGCTGAGTAGTACTCCATTGTGTAGATGTACCACAGTTTGTTAATCCATTCTTCAGTTGAGGGGCATCTAGGTTGTTTCCAGGTTGTTGCTATTACAAATAATGCTGCTATGAACATAGTTGAGCTAATGCCTTTGGAGTGTGACTGTGCATCATTAGGGTATACACCCAGAAGTGGTATTGCTGGATCCTTGGGGAGACTGATTCTCAATTTTCTGAGAAACCACCATATTGCATTCCAAAGTGGCTGAACAAGCTTACACTCCCACCAACAATGGAGGAGTGTTCCCCTCACTCTGCAGCCTCTCCAGCATAGGTTGTCATCTGTGTCTTTTATCTTAGCCAATCTGACAGGTGTAAGGTGGTATCTCAAAGTTGTTTTGATTTGCATTTCTCTGATGGCTAAAGATGTTGAGCACTTTTTCAAGTGCCTTTCAGCCATTCATAATTCTTCTGCTAAGAATTCCCTTTTTAGTTCTGAACCCCACTTTTTTTTTTTTTAAAGATTATGATGCTACTGCCATTTATTAAAGAAAAGGAAAAAAAATAACTGTGAAAGGAGAGATAGCTATCTCATACAACACTTTCTCTTTGAAACAAGTTAGTAAAAAGAAAACATTACATGAAATAGATCAAGACAGAAAAGGCAGTACTCAATAATGTATTTTTGGATATAAAAATTCAGTTATGGGATCAGTTACATTCAAAATCAACTACACCTACACAATTACAAAAATTGTTTCATTAAAGTTCACTGTATTAGAATAGGTAGGATATTCTGAAGGCATATAAATCCATCATAAGCACTTTGGATTCGGTTTTACTGCTAGGGTATGTACCCAGGTGCCCAAAGCCCACCAGGATTAAAGTGCCTTCATCAAGGCTTCTGTGTGCCCTTACCATGAACTTCACAACAAAATTGCAAAGGACAGAGTTAAGGGGGCTATTTTTCTCCTTTCCTTACTTAAGTTAAGCAAATGCAATGGAAAAGGCCAGGGAAAAAGTTGGACATTTAACAGACAAAAGCCATGTGCATGGGCCTAGACATGAGACTTCATTTGATTTTTCTTACTTTTAAAGATACAGTCTAATACAATCCAGATCCTCCTGCCTCCACTCGCCAAGTACTGGGATTATAGACATGTACCACAATGGCCAGTGGATGCACTTCCAAAGATTGAACCCAAGACTCCATGCATGCTGTGCAAGCAGATGTAGTGGCATTATTCTGGATACACAGATGCATTATTGTTTGTTATGATGCAATGAGCTGACCTCTGTACAGTCTTTCTACTGGACCTGTTTTTCTTTGGTTTCAGATGCTGAACCCCACTTTTTGACTGGGTTATTCAAGGTTTTGGGCTCTAGATTCTTGAGTTCTTTATATATTTTAGAGATTAGTCCTCTGTCACTTGTAGAGTTGGTGAAAATCTTTTCTCAATCTATAGGCTGTCGTTTTGTCCTGTTGACTGTGTCCTTGGCTTTACAGAAACTTCTCAGTTTCAGGAGGTCCCACTTATGTAGGTTTTGGGCTCTAGATCCTTGAGTTCTTTATATAGTTTAGAGATTAGTCCTCTGTCACTTGTAGAGTTGGTGAAAATCTTTTCTCATTCTATAGACTGTCGTTTTGTCCTGTTGACTGTGTCCTTGGCTTTACAGAAACTTCTCAGTTTCAGGAGGTCCCACTTATTGATTGTTGTTCTTAGTGTCTGTGCCGATAATGGTGTTTTTCATTTGACTGCCCATGCTTTCTTTTTATTAGTCTTGGCCATTTCATCTGGTATAAACAATGGTGTTTTTCAATTGACTACCCATGCTTTCTTTTTATTAGTCTTGGCCATTTCATCACCCAGTTAATAAGAAGTTTGTTCCAGATTATTACAAAGTGATTGTCAGTCCAATGGATTTGGAAACTATACGCAAGGTAAGTGATTTTTATAATCAATGGGTTTTTATAGTCAATGTTTTATATATATAACTGAGTACCTGATTGATTGATTGGTTTTTTTTTTTTTTTCCATAGAATATCTCCAAGCACAAATACCAGAGTCGAGAGAGCTTTCTAGATGATGTAAATCTTATTCTGGCCAACAGTATTAAATACAATGGTGGGTATTTACTTTTTTCCTTTTTCAGCAGTCTTATCTATCCAGCATTAATTTGCATTATTAAGATTTTAAGGGCTTAAGCAGCTTTGAGCAGTGATAGCTTAAATCAAGTAGCTTGGTTTACTTTTTGAAATTTTGTTTTTACATTTATATTTATTTGTAAGAGTGGCATTGCTATTCTAGTATGCTTTGGGAGGTTAGAGGACAACTTGGAGAGTTGCTTCTCTGCTTCCACCATATAGGTTCCAGGGCTTGGTACCGAACCATTTAGTCTACTCAGTTTGATTTTTTTTTTTTTTTTTGGTTTTTTGGTGTTTTTGAGTCAGGGTTTCTCTGTGTAACAGCCCTGGCTGTCCTGGAACTCACTCTATAAACCAGACTGGCCTTGAACTCAGAGATACCCCTGCCTCTGCCTCCCAAGTACTGGCATGAGTCACCACTGCCCAGTTTATTTTTTTTAAGTAGGTACCTATTTTAGTGAGTGTTTTGTAAGAATCGCTATTAAACTGTTGAAGTCTATCCTTTCAAAATTGTGTAAAGCATAGAAAAATGGGGTGTGAATAAGAAAAATGGATGTTCCCTGTCCTTTAAGTCATCACTGTGTTTCTATAAGATTTGAAAAGTTATATTCTAACCCTACATGGAGCCGAGGCTGAAATGTATAGTTGGCTATAGATCATGGCAAACTTTGGTGTATAGAGTTTTGCTCAGCACCTGAATTGATGGGATATATATGCTAGACTCTTTGCTAGCTGTTTAATCTTCTGATAGGAAGGGGGGTCTCTGTTCCAGCACTTCATACTTCAGTTGATGTAAACAAATAAAATGTATGTGTGACTATGCACATGTGAGAGTGGAGGCTAGAGGGGAGTGTGAGAGCCCCTGGAGCTAAAGTTATAAATGGTTGTGAGCTGCCCAACATAGTTACTGGGAACTGAACTCAGATCTTCTGCAAGAGCAACTAACACTCTTAACCAGTTGAGTCATCTTTCCAGCCTCTGGAACTTATTTTGAACTGAGTCTTAAGGGATGTTTACTGTTGTGGTCAGTTACTGAGCACCTACTCATGCTGAACAGATAATCAAGAAGAGAATGATGAAGTTGCAGATAGTGAACCAAATGCAAATATACATGAAAGTGTTTTGGATGGAGAAATACAAATAAGTTTGGTTTGAATATAGTCATCTAAGGTGGTGACTAGATTTGATTATTTAATGAAACAAGGGAAGTAAGACCCAAATTGTAAAAGGGCCAGTAAGTCACACTAAAACAGTAGGGGGAGAGGGATATAATTTTAGTAAATACTATTTAGGAAGCTATTCAAATAATGAAGTAGAGATGAATGAGATTTGGAGACCAGTAAATTATCTCTTAACAATAACCATGTTTAAAAACAAGCAAAACCTAACAACCTGAACACTTAAAAAGCAGGAAGGCTTGACATGGTTGCACAGGCCTTTAATCCTAGCACTCAGGAGGCAGTGCCAGGCAGATCTCTGTGAGTTCAAGGATAGCCAGGGCTCTGAAGAGAGACTTTGCTTCTAAAAAGCAAAACAAAACAAAAAGAAGCAATAAGACCAGAAAGGTTGGGCAGATTATATATATAGATAATAAGAAAGTGGAATTGATACTTTCATACTTGGACCAGATGGAATGCTCTGTGTGTGTGCTAGTGTGTGTTAAGTGAGACATTAGCGTTGAACTGCCTCGTTAAGGAAAGCCTTGTGGTCTAATTGTGGTGACTCACACCTTTATTTCTAGCACTCAGAAGCAGAGACAGATCACAGAGTTCTTCGAGTTCCAGGCCAGCCAGGATTATGTAGTGAGACTTTCTCTCAAAAACAAAACAAAAGAAAGCTAAATTATAGACTATAAGCTAGGATATGTTTGACTAGAATGGAGGTATAAACTATCTAGCATGGAGTTTGCTGTGATTTTTTTTTTTTTTTTTAGGACTTACATTTTAAAACTATTTTTTGAGATGAGAGGAGGTTCTGTGTTGCCTAGGCCAGCCTGCAAATCCTTCCTTGAATGGGGCTTCTGCTTCTGTTTCCCAATAGCTGAGTTCATAGGTGCACGGAGCCATACTCGCATTTTTTCATTTAATTTTTAAAATTTTTTTTTTTTTTTTTTTTTTTTTTTTTAAATTTTTTTTTTTTTTTTTTTTTTTTTTTTTAAATTTTTTTTTTTTTTGATTTATTTATTTATTACGCATACAGTTTTACAGAAGAGGGCGCCAGACCTCATCATAGATGGTTGTGAGCCACCATGTGGTTTTGCTGGGAATTGAACTCAGGACCTCTGGAAGAACAGTCAGTGCTCTCAACCTCTGAGCCATCTCTCCAGCCCCTTCATTTAATTTTTAAAAGGTCCTTCATGTAGATGGAGTTTTCCTGTATATAATACCACATTATATACAAGACTATTTTCATAGAATTTCAATTTTTTGTTCTTTTTTAATGATAGCCAGATTTCTTTGAATATATAGTCTCTATCTTTTCGTTTTCTATTTATTTTTTCTATTTTCTAATGTTTCACTTAGAGCTTTTTGTTTTGTTTTGTTTTTGAGATGGTTTTGCTATGTTGCTCAGGCTAGCCTCAAACTTGGCTGTCTTCCTCCATCAACTTCCCCAGTGCTGTAATTGTACAGTTGTATGCTACTGCATTCAGCCTTTTACTCTAATATGGCTTTTTAAAAAGATTTCTTTATTTAATGTAGATGAGTTCTCCATCTGCATGTATGCAGTTATGCCAGAAGAAGGCACCAGATCTCAATACAGATAGTTGTGAGCCACCATGTGGTTGCCAGGAATTGAACTCAGGACTTCTGGAAAAGCAGCCAGTGTTCATAACCACTGAG
Organism: Sigmodon hispidus; assembly: GCA_004025045.1. Classification (NCBI taxonomy): domain Eukaryota; kingdom Metazoa; phylum Chordata; class Mammalia; order Rodentia; family Cricetidae; genus Sigmodon; species Sigmodon hispidus. The sequence continues at coordinate 28,554 of PVIH01007428.1, read as the reverse complement.
CCATCTCTCCAGTCCCTTCCAATATAATTGCTTTTACTATGCTAAATATATCTATTAATTGAACAAGGTCACATAATTGCCCTAGGTAGTAAGTGTTTACAGTACCCATCTTGATCTTGCTCCAAGAGTTAGTCACTTCCTTGGAACTATTGTGATAATAGCTGTCCTCCTTTTTAAACCTTTTCAGTCTTCTTTTCTGAATATTCTTTCTCATATACTTTAACTACCATTTCTTTCTTGATGACTGTCTATTCTAAACAAAGATCTATGTTCCTAACCACCTGCTAAAAATAATCTTTTTAAATTAAAAAATTTATGCCTACATGTCTATGCACTATGCATGTAGCATGTACAAAGACCAGAAGAGGGCATCTGATTCTTTGGTATTGGAGAGAGAATTATGAGCTGCTGTGTGGGTGCTGGTCCTCTGCAAGAGCAGGTGACCACTGGGCCACCTCTTTGGTGTCATAAAATAAATGTTAGAAAGACCAGGGGCTGGAGAGATGGCTCAGCGGTTAAGAGCACCGTCTGCTCTTCCAGAGGACCCGGGTTCAATTCCCAGCACCCACATGGCAGCTAACAACTGTCTGTAGTTCCAGTTCCAGGCAAACAAATAAATAAATAAAGAAAAAAAAATTAAGAAAGAAAGACCAAAGAGCCAAAGAGGGAGGCACAGTACCCGGAAAGTGAGGTGGTGCTGTAGATTGACAGAAGTATCAATTTCAAGTGTAAGAGGGCTTCTAAGATCAATCTGGGGAAGTTGGGCTTGGCAGTTAGTGTTTCATCACTGAGTAAAAAGTTCAGTGAAGTGTTCCTTGTCACTCTTTATTAGTGGTTCCTTTCCCTAATATTCCCTAGTAATGCATGCTTTATTGAAATTTGAAGTTTGGGCTGGGCATAGTGGCAGAATGCCTTTAATCTCAGTACTCTATACGGAGGCAGGCAAGGTAGTGAGTTCCAGGCCAGGCCAGCTAGAGTTACATGGTAAGAGTCTGTCTCAAATGAAACAAAAACCTTAAAGATTGTGCTTTTTTTTTTTTTTCTTTTGAGACTGTCTAACTGTATAACCCTGACTAGCCTGGAATTTCCTATGTAGACCACTTTTTAAAAAAATATTTTATTTTATTTTATGTGAATTAGTGTTTTGCCTGCATGTATAACTGTGTAAGGGTGTCAGATCTTGGAATTACAGACAGTTGTTAGCTGCCATGTGGATGCTAGGAATTGAACTCAGGTCCTCTGGAAAAACAGTCAGTGCTCTTAACAGCTGAGCCATCTCCCCAGCCCCCACTGCATGTTTTAAACTAAGTGCTTAAAATGAATATTTAAAGCAAAGAATGATAATGGACATCCATAGAGTCACATCCATAGAGTCTTAACTACTAAGGTACTTTGAACTTTGGAGTTGGAGACAACCCTGAACAACATAGTAAGGACCTCTCAAAACAAGTAAATCAGAAAATATATTTTGTGGTCTCTATATCACTATTTTTATAATTCTAGCGATTTGAGTTGAGAAAAGAATTGAGATGGTTTATTTGAAAGGTTAAAAGAAAAGACAGACAGATCTTGGTCTGCATAGTAAGTTCCAGACCAGTAAGGGCTACATAGCAAGATCCTGTCTGAAAGAAATGAAAACAACAAACCTCAGTAGTAATAGCCTCTTTGTGTGTGTGTGTGTGTGTGTGTGTGTGTGTGTGTGTGTGTGTGTGAAATTGTAATCCAATTTCTGTTTAGTTCTCCCTCCTAGTAGCCCCAATACTTTCAGTGTTCCCAGAGAGGCCCTGTTACCCTTTTCCCAAAGGTTTAAAACCTACATCTGGTCATCCTATTTTTAGTAAGCTCCTAATGTTTTCAATATATAGAATAGTATTTTAAGCTTTATGGAGGTGGATGTGGACCTTTTATAATTTTATTCTACCCAGAAAAAAGATATATTACATACAGAATTTTGTACAGGGAGCTTGTGAGTCTTTGCTCCATTAGTTCTTCATTCAAGAACTGCTATATATAGCTAAGAGAAGGAAAATGTCTTGGTATTTTTAATCCATATATCTTAACAGTGTTTTTACCAACTTTAGCATGTTTCATAATAAAGACTTTAGTGCTACTTTTCTTATAGTAGTATAATGGAATTAAATAGCTGAAATCCATATAACTCTTGAACATAGGCTGTCTAAAACTAGCAATAGCTATAAATAGTAATAAACAGATAGGCAAGGGATGTCATTTGTAAATTATTTTTTATATTATAACAGCATTAGTGAGTATTTCTTTAGAGGCATTTGTTTCAAAGAAAGTGGGGAGGGAATCTTCTCAAAATGATTTCCAGAGAGAAGCATTGTAAACATAAAACTAATTGCCCTTGTGTTATAATTGACATGTTGAGAATTTATCTGTGTTTACATGTCAAAACTGAATAAAGGCTGAATTTCTAATCCATGGCTTTGTAGGCATAGGAGCCAGTATATAGAAACTGGTGTTATTATTAGTTCATTTTAAGTATGCCTGTATCCTGTCTGCAGCATTGGTTTTTTTTTCTCTATCATTACATAATCATTAAATGAAAGCTTGATTGATTTAAGTTTACATATAAAGTCTGACTTCATATGTGTGGATGTATGTGTTCAGGTGTCTATATACAGACACCAAGACTAGAAGGCATTGGGTATCCTCTTCTCTCATTCTGCATATTCCTTTGAGATAGGTTCTTTTCCTGAACCTGAAACTTGGTCTTCCTAGACTGGAAGAGAGCAAGCCCCAGCAATCCTTCTGTCTCTGTTCTCAGATCTGGGTATTTGGGGAGATGCTCAGCTTGTTATGTATGTGCTTTCTGGGCTGGTATCTGACTAGTCTTCATGATTGCAGAGCAAATGCTCTTAACCACTGAGCCATCACTCTGGGCCTATAATAACATTTTATTAAGACAGAATCACTGAAGGTGATAGTGCAGACCTTTAATCCCAGCACTCAGGAGGCATGGGCATTTGGATCTCTGTGAATTCAAGGCCAGCCTTGTCTACAGAGCTAGTTCCAGGACAGCTAGGTTTATACGGAGAAACCCTGTGGGGGTGGTAGGAGTCTTACTCTATAAGTTGTCCAGGAATTTGTAATACTTCTGCCTCTACCTCCCAAGTGTTGGAATTATAGACATGAGCCACCATGCCTGACTTGTCTGAGAACCTTTGCAGTCTCCTTTTCATCAATATCTTGAGTATCGAACTATTGATTGGTTAGAATTAGAGATGAAAAATGTAGAAACAAGCAGTATCTGTTCTTTTCTTTGTGTGTTAGAGGGAGGGGTAGGTGAGATAGTATCTTTCTGTTATAGGTTTTACTGGCCTTGTGCCTCAGCCTCTAGTACTGGGATAAAAGGACAGTGCCAGCCAGGTAGTGGTGGCACATGCTTTTAGTCCCAGCACTGGAGAGGCAGAGGTAGGTGGATCTCTGAGTTCTAGGACAGCCAGGGCTACACAGAGAAACCCTGTCTCAAAAAAAACCAAAAAGAAACAAAACCTTAGTCAGGTGGTGATAGCTCATGGCCTTTGATCCTAGCACTCAGGAGGCAGAGGCAGTCAGATCTCTGAGTTCAAGGCCAGCCTGGTCTAGAGTGAGTTCCAGGACAACCAGAGCTGTTACACAGAGGCACCCTGTCTCAGAAAAAAAAATGAATAAAACAAAAAAGCCCATTACCACTACACTGTTCTTAATTATTTGTATCCTTAATATTTTGGTTGGCTTTAGTTTTCTTTCTGGTTTATTTGTGTCTGGCATAAGGATATAATTTTATTTTATTTTGCATCTATTTTGTGTGTGAAAGATTTAACCCAAAGCCTTGCAAATGTCAGGAAAATACTCTTACACCAAACTATATCCTGTCTGATCTTTTTTCTAAAGATTTTGCTGTGTGCAGTGATACCTTTAATTTGCCTGTTCTACATAGCAAGTTCTAGGATAGCCCTTGTGTTATAATTGACATGTTGAGAGTTATTAGAAAGACCCTGTCTGGAAAAAATTTTAAAAAAAAATTATGTTTCATGCGCGCGTGTGTGTGTGCGTGCGTGCGCGCGTGCACGCGAGCGCACACTCTCTGTCTTAGAGAGAGAATGAATATGGGTGCCCTTGGAGGTCAAGAGAGGACATTGAATCTCCTGGATGGAACAGGTAACTGTGAGCTACCTGATAAGGGTGCTTACATCAGTATTGGAGTCCTTTGCAAGAACAGAAAGCATTTTTAACTGCTGAGCCATCTCCAGCCCCTAAATTTTGGATATATGTGATACAGGTCTCTAAGTTTTATATGCCAGCCTCAAACAACTGTAATCCAAGCTGACTTTGAGTTCATGATCTGCTGCCTTAACCTCTCTAGCACTGGGATACAGGCATACATGCACTGTCATGCCTGGCTCCATTTCACATATTTAAAGAGTAGAGAGTATATACTTGAGGTGTTTTACTTGAAAATTACTAATTTTTTAGGTTTATTTTATGTGTGTGAATGTTTTACTCAAATGTATTTATCTGTACCACATACATGTATGAGGCTGGAAAGATTATTCAGTATTTAAGAGCATTGGCTGTTTTTCTAGAGAACCTGAGTTAACTTCCCAGCACATACATAGCAGCCCAAAATCTGATCTGCAGAACTACTTCCAGGACAACAAAGGTTACACAAACCCTGCCTTGAAAAAAATAAAGGGGCTGGAGAGATGGCTCAGAGGTTAAGAGCACTAGCTATTCTTCCAGAGGACCTGAGTCCAATTCCCAGAATCCACATGGTGGCTCACAACTATAATGAGATCTGAAACCCTCTTTTTGACATGCAGGCAGAACACTGTATACATAATAAATAAATCTTTGAAAAAAGAAGAGCATAAACAAATTTTAGTGGTTTTTTAAATAAATGGATAAATCAGTGTATTGGGGAAATACAAAATTCTTGACTTTACAAAGGTAATGGCATTTTACTTCTTTCATAGGGCCTGAGAGTCAGTACACTAAGACTGCTCAGGAGATTGTGAACGTTTGTTACCAAACATTAACTGAGGTGGGTAATTAAGGTCTAGCTCCCTGAAACCTTTCTGTTGTGTCCTTGAGTTTGAAGCTTTCCTGACTACTTGTTTTCTTTCAAATATTCCATCTTCTATTCCCATTCCATCATGTCTTTCTCTGTTTTGTTGAGGTTATCAGTTGTGTTCTGCTGTTAGAATAGAAACACTATGGAGGGTTTGTGTGTGTGGTGTTGTTTATTTTTGCCTGCTCAGTACCTAAATGTTGAATGAATTCATTAATTTTATTTCTCAGTATGATGAACATTTGACTCAACTTGAAAAAGATATTTGTACAGCTAAAGAAGCAGCTCTGGAAGAAGCAGAATTAGAAAGCCTGGACCCAATGACTCCAGGACCTTATACACCTCAGGTGAGCCAAAGGAGTAGGAATTCCTTACAGTTTTCTTATGGTTTGGGAAATTGGGAGCATGTTAACAGATGTGTTTACTGAGATACCATTCTTCTCTGTCCTTCCTCTTCATATGCCTTTCGTGTGCTTTCTTGTCTTCTCAAAGGCTAAGGTGAGTGAGGGCCATGTATCTTCGTGGCCTTGTTAAATCAGAAGAGGCAACTATGGGATGAATGAGTGGGGTGGTTGTTTATAGATAGTGTGTGAGAATATCAGATTCCTGACTACTATAGCCAGAGGCATCCTCTAGGTCTCCAGTTCTCTTGTCAGTAAATTTTGGGATTCTAGGACATCCCTAGAATGTAGGTTGCTCATTTACAGATATGGGCCATATTGTTCCTGTACCTTCTAGAAATCTGATTACCTTAGAGATTTGTCAGCATAACTTACATCACTCAGTTTCAAAGTTAATTCCCTTTCCTACTAAATAAAGACTTTATATTTTTAAGTTTATATAGTAGAAAAGTAGAAAGCAGGGTAACTAAGAGGTTTTTTTTTGTTGTTGTTTTTTTGAGGGTTTTGTTTTTGTTTTTCTGGTCTGAATGAACCTTTTGAGTATTTCTTTTCTATTATAGACTGATAAAGTTTGCTTATTTGAAGAGTAAAGTTTCCATGGACTATTAACAGGCTCTTGGTTTCTTTATTGGAGACACTGTGGTAGAGTGGAAAGGACATGAGGTTTGGTTAAAACAGGCCTGGGTGTGAGTCTTAGCTCTGCTACTGCCTAGTTTTTTGATATTGGGAAATTATCATTTCTATTGCCATTTGTGTAAGATGTGCTTTCCAACATTAAATGATTAGTTTGTATGGCACATGATAGGCATTCTGTAAATATGTTTCCTATTTTGTATGAAGGGTTTTTGTTTTGTATTTTTGTAAAATTCCCAGAGGTCTTTCAAATTTAACTGAATACTTTAATGCAGAATTTCTTCCACTTCCCATAGGACTATTTTTCATTCTACCCAGGTTTCACTCTGAATTTAAATGCAGCATACATGATCTCTGTTGGATTTTTGCTGTCACTGTAACTCATTCGTACACTTTCTCTATCTATCTTTTACTCTCTCTTTCATCCCAAAACCTAGGTTACTGAGGGGCCAGGTATAAAGAACCCTCAGATACTTCCTCAAGGTCCAGAACAAGGAAAGGCTCTTGGAGTTGTATGGGCAGATTGGGTCAAGGGGGCTTGGGTGAGTGATGTTGCCCAGGAAGGCCTTGTTTGCTAATAGGCTCACAGTTTCTACAAGGTACTTTCTGGTAAGTTAAAGGTTGAGTACTAGCCATCATTCTCCAGAAGAATCTAACCACTAAGTGGCATGTGCTTTTCTCAGGTCTTGGACAGTCATAAGCCTAGACCATTGGTGAATCAAAGCCTTGTCCTTCCTGAGCAATAGCTGTTTTAGTGTAGTGAGTTTCCTATGGAGAGTATAGTATGGATAGTACTGCTTCATTCTCTTCAGTTTATGCTCTTATCATTTCCTTCATTTATGTGTATACATTTTAAGATAGCCCATGTTAACTCATGAGCATCATGAGACCCTTACTCATTACTATAGAAAATCAAAAGATTATTAGAAAGTGTCTTGTAATACAGTTGTGATTGTAGAGAAGCATGCCAGTAATCATGCTATTTTTAGCTTCTAAATGGTGTCAGTCAACATATGTGTATCTGGATATTTCTGCTGAGCTTGCAGCTGAGCTCATTATTTTGGAATTAATCATTTTACAGTTTTCCACAGTCCTCTTTCATACTATAAAATTTTGCAGAAATACGTCTGAATTTTCCTTCTATTATGTACCAACTTATCTGTGCACTAATGTTTTGAAACCTGTTTTGCTTCTATTTTAGAAGCTCAGATCTTCTCAGTCAATGTTGTTTGCTTACTTGTTTACAGATCAACACATGTGGGCCTTCGTTTGTTTCTTTGAGACAGGGTCTGGCTGTATGATCCAGACTGGCTTAAAGTTTGTGGTCTTCCTCACTGAACTTTTCCTAGTGTTGGAACTATAGGCTTGTACCCCTATTCCTTGCTCATAGTAGGTTTTGTATTGATTAAAGTAACATGATGATTGAAGAAATTAGAAGATGGGGCTAGAGAGATGACTTGACAGTTAAGAGTACTTTCTGCTCTTTCAGAGGACCTGAGTTTGGTTCCTAGAATCCATATTGTGTGGCTTGCTGTTTTACCTCCACCTCCATAAGTTTTGACACCTTCTTCTGGCCTCCATGGACACTGCACTCACACACACAAACCCACACTCAAATATACACATATACACATAATTTTAAAGAGTGAATAAAGTCTTTAAAAAAAGAATTGGACATACAAAGAAGCGTTACTTATCAATTCCATCTTTCATAATATCAAACACTGAATATTTTGAGTTTCTTCATATATATGGTATGTGTGTTTATGTCTATAAGTATACTTTAGAAGTGAAATTGATAAATATTTTTTTTAGTCTATTCACTTCAGGAATATTTTATCTATTCCCTCCTATTGTTGACTAGAATCCATTTGCTAAATCCCTATTCTTTTCAGAAACAGTAAGTGAAAGGGTTGTTGAGTACCAGGTATTGGTACATAGCCCTTAATTCTCACAACAACCCTGTATGGTAGATATTATCATCTATGTTTTACAGTTTAGGAAAACAGGGTGATTAACAGTAGTAGAGCCAAGACTTAATCCCATGGGCTGTTTACTCCAAAGCCTATGTTTTGGTTTATTTTGCTTTGAAGCATCATTCGCAAGCTCATGAACTATCAAACCATCCCATGTTTTTTTTTTTGAAATTTAAATTGCTTTATCTAGTTGCTTATATGCCTCTAAGTCAGTAAAAACTATCACTAATATGAATCTCTGAGCTTAAAAACAATAAGGCAAGGCTTGGAAGAAGAAAGTAGGTTACTGACCAGAGAGGCTACTAATACATAAACTTATCCTTAAGCACTGTGCATTTCTGCTTTAGTTTCTGAACACATACACTAGATGCCAGTCTGCTAGAGTAGATATTATGAGTGGGGCTCCAAAATTTTGTTGACAAAGCTGTACCAGTGTTTCCTCTTTAACTGGGTTGTCTTGCATGTCCTTTTTCTTCAGTAAATGTTATAAAGGAGAATTTTTTTGTAATTCTTTTAGCTATTCCCATGGTAGTGGCTAAGTTGTATGTTTTATACCACAGCCTCCTGATTTGTATGATAACAGCACATCCCTCAGTGTTTCTCGAGATGCCTCTGTATATCAAGATGAGAGCAATATGTCGGTCTTGGATATTCCCAGTGCCACTTCAGAAAAGCAGCTAACACAAGTAGGATATTATTTCTCTTTGTGAGATTGGTGATCTGCCTGGTGGGTGAATGTGGAGGGATGGGCTGATACCACACATACATGAAGAGTGGCTGGATCCTTTTACCCTAAAAACAAGGCTTTGAAATTTGATTTCTGGAGCATGGTTAGCAGAATTAAGTACAACAAAACTTCAGGGAAAATAGTTGAGCCCAATAGGTGACTGACTAGAAAGACCAGCTGCATTCAGAGACAGCATTCACAGCAATTTGCATACTATTTGTGCATCACCTAAGTTATAAACCAACTTAAAAGATTATGTATAATTTTTTAAACTGGGTTTTTGCCACAGGTATCAAAACATACTTTTATTTGAAGCTGTACCTATTCTCAAGGTTCCACAAAAGAATACAAAGCTTGAGTTAGAAGGGAGACATTTTCCTTCTGATGACAGTTAAGACTGGACCAAAAACTTTCCTGTTCTTTGGCTTTCTTGCCCTGGCTATTATTTCCAAAGAATGACTAGGGGAGAAAGCACATGCCTTGAGCTGTGTAAATAGCCTCCACTAGCAGTGAGCTTGGCTGAGATATCAGGAAAAAGCATCTGTCCTAGGTAAAGCACCCTTGGTTAACACCTACAGGCACATTTCTCAATGATATGCTATTTGTGTTCCTTACTCAGATTTGCCAGGGCCAAAATAGGCTGGGTGAGGAAGACTCTGGTGTAGATATTGAAGGGTATGAGGAGAAGGAAAAAGAAGATGGGAAACCTAAGACTCCAGCCCCAATGAATATGCTTACAGAAAGCTATGTTTACATTATACATTTATATGACAGGAGCCCCAGTAGTTCAGAGCAGGCCAAATCCCAAGATGATATCATAGCTTCTCCATAGTGAGCCTCAGTGTGACTTTAATTTTTAGAATAAGTTAGGCAAATCCATCCACTACAATTATTTAAGTTCTTGTGAGGCAGCAGATGAGATGTGGGAGAAAGAAGGTATTCTGGTCTCTTACTTAGTCAGTGATGGAGCTGCCACCCATACTTGTTTAGGAAGGTGAAGATGGAGATGGTGATCTTGCAGATGAGGAGGAAGGAACTGTACAGCAGCCCCAAGCCAGTGTCCTGTATGAGGATTTGCTTATGTCTGAAGGAGAAGATGATGAGGAAGATGCTGGGAGTGATGAAGAAGGAGATAACCCTTTTTCTGGTAAGTCTTGCTCTTTTGCTTTTTTTTCTATAGAGCTCATCTTTGGGCCCTCAGGACTGAATAGAAACCTTTTTGATACTTGATATGTGCTATTATATAAAAAAAATCATTTGGAGTCCCATTAGTATCCCTGAGAGTACTGAACACACACTCAGAGAATAGTCATGTCCATTAGCCTAAGGGGAAGTGAAGATGAACAGATACAGGAGGCATAAAGATAACAGTGGGAAAGGCAGTGCCCAAGTAGCAGCTTTGAAGGGTTGTCTTTGGGAACAGAAAAAGAAAATTAATGGTAAGTAAAGGTATTGGAGATGATAGAAAACTGGTATATTACACTGAATAGAAGAAATAAGTTACTTGGATTCAGTTTCTAAATTATAGATCTTATTACTGCTGACATTTGGTAGTTAGAGAGGCCTGAGAGGTGAGGACTATAGGCACGAAGTCTTGGAATAGTAGTCTAAAGATGCTAATTCTGACAAGAATTTTTTATTTCTCTTCTCTTAGTGCTGTGGCTCAAAATGTATTTCATACATGCAAGGCAAACACTAGCACTGAGATATAGTTCTAGTCCATCAAACTTGTCTCTTAATGAACCACAATCTGTCTTTTTACAGCTATTCAGCTAAGTGAAAGTGGAAGTGACTCTGATGTGGGATCTGGCAGTATAAGACCCAAACAGCCCCACATGCTTCAAGAGAATACAAGGATGGGCATGGAAAATGAAGAAAGCTTATTGTCCTATGAGGGAGATGGTGGGGAGGCTTCCCGTGGTTTGGAAGACAGCAACATCAGGTAATGGGTAGCAATATGCTACTGGGTTCTGGCATCATTTCCCAACTCTGGTAACATCAGATAGTTTTTATCTTTCAAGACATTTCCTGAGCACCTCTACTTGGGACAAGCATTGTCTAGACCCTAGGAATACATAGATGAATAAGATAGAGCCTGCCCTTGAGGAGCTTTTCTAGTGGAATTACAGGTGCAGTGTCATAAGTACTTACACACAAATAAGTTCAGAGTGCTGAGATATCCTTAAAAAGGGATCACCTTGCTGTGCTTTTCAGTAAGCAGTGTAAATTTCATGTAGAAGTATTGGAACTATGCCTTAAAGAATGGGTGAAAGTCTGCTAAGCATATATAATGGCAGCAAGGGGGATAGATCTTTACAGATTAAATATCTGTCAGAGGCATAGAAATCCAATATGGAGTGTGTTGAAGAATAGATGGAAGTGGTTAGGAAATTAAGACTTTTGAAATAGCAAGAGCCTATATTGTAGAGGACCATAAGGCATTTGGATTTTTGTTCTGTTAGGAGTCCATACTTCTAGCAAAAGGAAGTTATCAGTTATGCTGGCACACTTTTGTAATCTCAGTACTTAGGGGATGAAATAGAAAGGTTGTCCTAAATTCAAGGCTAGCCAGGTGTGGTGGTGCATGCCAGCACCACCACAAAGAAGAAGAGACAGATGGATCTCTGAATTCAAGGCCAGCCTGGTCTTTATAGTGAGATCCAGGCCAGTAAAACCCTGTGTCCACAAAACAAAACAAAAATAACCAAAAAAAAAAAAAAAAACCATAAACCTGGGCTGTGTGTTGAGGCTCTATCTAAAAACAAACAAAACCACTGTATGTGGTGATGCTCAGCCAGGCACACTTTCAGGGTGGAGGTAGGAAGGTCAGGGATTAAAGGTAATCCTCAACTATAGACTAAATTCAAAGCCAGGCAGTGTTACATGAGACACTGTCTAAAAAAAAAAAAAAAAAAAAAAAAAAAAAGGAAGAGAAAGTAACATCAAATTTGTATGTTAAGTAACTTTTAAGGGTAGTATGGGACAGAAAATAGCAATATTCAGTTGAATTTGAGGGTTGAGTCTGATAAGTAATGAGAATTTCCTTGAGGAAAGAAAAATAGAAAGGATGGGTAGATGATTTGGCTTCAAACATGTTGGATTATTGCACATGTGATCCATCTTACCAACAAAGTAGATGAAATAGTTTATGTATTAGTAAATTATGTATAAGTAATAACACAAATAAGCTTTGGGATTCCATCTCCTATAAGGAATTCCACCTATTGGGAATTATGAGACAGTTAACAGGCAGTGGGAGTATAATGTAAAAGGCAGCCATAGGATTTTGATGGGGAGGGAAGCTGATTAGAGAAGGAAATTGGGCCAAATGAGTAGTAGTAGTTTTATAGGTTAAGAAGCTTAAGATATCCCAGAGACTTGGAATGGCAATGTGAAAACTCAGAGTCATGAGGCACTTTTAAAGAATACAAGTAGACCAGAGCTTTTGAATGACCCATGTAATAGAAATGATTCGAAAGCTGGGCAATGATGGTTTGTGCCTTTAATTCCAGCATTTGGGAGGAAGACAGGCGGATCTCTATGAGTTCAAGGCCAGCCTGATCTACAGAGTGAGTTCCAAGACAGCCAGGGCTATTACACAGGAAAAACCCTTCTCAAAAACAAAGAAAGAGAGAGAAAAAGAAAAAAGAAAAAAAATGATTTGAAGAGGTAGTTAAGAATAAATAAAAATTATTTTTTTAAGAGAACAAAATTGTGAAAGACCCAGATGGAGGCAAACATTGAGAACACAAAGTCTGGCACACTCAGAAGGTTGAGACAGGAGAATCACAGATTTGAGGCTAAGTAGAACTGAATGTGAGACTGTCTCCAAAATTCACCCAAAGAATTATGCTGTCTAGCATAGTTGTGTTTTTTTTTTTTTTAACTAGGGATCCATTACCTAGCTTCCAAATAAATACATGAAGATTTATTTTTTTCTATGAATGCCTGGCCATAGCTTGACTTATCTCTAGCCAGCTTTTCTTAACTAAGTATCCCATGTCTTTTCTACATTTTGCCTCTGGGCTTTTTATCTTTATTCTGTATACCTTTCTTTGATTCTTACTCTGTAACTGCTTGTGTGACTGCATGGCTGGCCCCTGGCATCCTCCTCTCCTCCTTTTTCCCCTCACACTTCTCTCTTCTCTTATTCTCTCTGCCTACCAGCCCCACCTATTTCTGTCTCCTGCCCAGCTATTGGCCATTCAGCTCTTTATTAAACTAATCAGTTGTCTTAGACAGGCAAAATAACACAACTTTATAAAGTTAAACAAATGCAACATAAAAGAATGCATCATATCTTTCCATTATTATACAGATATTTCATAGCACAAATAAATGTAACACATCTTAAATTAATATTCCACAACAGTAGAGCTGTATTTATTGATGCAGAAGGATACTCTTTATATTCATTGAATAAAACAAATTTCTGAGGAATGAGCATCATTTCATTTTAATTAATTAGCTTATTTATTTCAAGACAAGGTTTCTTTGTGTAACCCTGGCTGTCATGGAATTTGCTATGTAGACCAGGCTAGTTTCAAATTCAGAAGTCTCTCTGCCTCCCAAGGTCTGGGATTAAAGGAATGCATCATTATTTTATTTCTTTTGAAGATTCATTTTTTAAATTTTTTATTTATTTATTTGCCTTGGTGTTTGCCTGGAACTAGAACTACAGACAGTTGTTAGCTGCCATGTGGATTCTGGGAATTGAACCCTGATCCTCTGGAAGAGCAGTCAGTGCTCTTAACCACTGAGCCATCTCTCCAGCCCCTCATTTATTTTTTTTTGAAGATTCATTTATTATGTATAGCATTCTGCCTGCATGTATGCCTGCAAGCCAGCAAAGGACACCAGTTCTCACTACAGATGCTTGTAGACCACCATATGGTTACTGGGCATTGAAGTAAAGACCTCTGGAATAGTGGCCAATGCTCTCAACTGCTGAGCCATCCCTTAAGCCCTGTTCTAATTTTTTAACAGTAAATGTGCATTTGTGATTTTTTTCAGAAATAAAATTAAAATAAACAAACAGAAAATAGAATAGTCTGGCAAAAGTGTGAAGAATTAATTGAAGGGCTCAATACTAGGGCCATAAAGACTTATTTCAGTAGTACAGGCCAGGGAAGTTAACACAAGGCTAAGTGACAGCAGACAGAGAAGGAATAGAAGGGAAGTAATAGAGACAAAATATGTTAGATTATTCAGGACTGCTGCCCAATTTTGGATAGATGAGTGAAGCTAAGTACCTGATGAAACAGTGGGTCTTGACAGCACTTGTGGTCATGTTAGCTGGTAGTGTGTGTTGGTTGATTGGTGTCAGGAAGTTTTCATGTGTATAAAGTCAACAAGTTGATGTTTTTAAATGAGATGATTTATTTTTCCTTAGGGGCATGTGAAATAGTCAAGAACCCATTATTTTAGTGTCCAGGAGAAGTTTAGATGAATTGATACCTTGGCAGTACAAAGCATGAGAAATGTCAGCTAGTGGGTGGTACCCAAGCTTGAGAAATGTCATCTTTTTCTTCTCAGTTATGGGAGCTATGAGGAACCTGATCCCAAGTCGAACACCCAGGATACAAGCTTCAGCAGCATCGGTGGGTATGAGGTATCAGAGGAGGAAGAAGATGAGGAAGAGCAGCGCTCTGGGCCCAGCGTACTAAGCCAGGTCCACCTGTCTGAGGACGAGGAGGACAGTGAGGATTTCCACTCCATTGCTGGAGACAGTGACTTGGACTCTGATGAATGAGGCTTCCTTTAAGCCTCTTCAATCAGCCTAGGTCAATTACCTCTCCCCAGCTTATTTATATGTGTGTAGTAGCTGATAATATCACCAGATTACCACCTTAGCTTTAGTAATAAGTACGTAGTAATCATCTCTCCAGACCCTGGAATAGCAAGTTTTTTCTCCTAACCACTACTGAGAAGAGAAAGCAGACTCAGCTCTTTCCCATTATACTCTTTTAATGCCATTTATTGTTCTTGGTGTATAAACATGGCAGCATTTCACTTTCTAACTTGCAGACTGAAATAGATGAAAAACCCTGTGCTGGAATAGAGAATTGGGTACTGATGGGCTGGCTCTATGCCATGCTTAAACTACAAACACATTGAACAGTTTGTTCATATATTACTTGGATATACAATGCCTTGTTTCTAAATAGATTATAGGGATATAGCTATAAATCTTTTAAACAGCCTGTGTATCAAAAATGATAGGTGGCTATGTGAATGTGCTCTTCCCTGCCCTAGGAAAAATTATAGGAAAATGTTGTTTCTTAGGGCAAAGACTATCTTTTATTTCTTTTTATGTTTAGGAAATGGTTCTGTAGGTTATTCAGTAAATGTTCTTAAAACCATAAAATTCCAACAGATACGTTACTGTGTATCTGTTTCATGCTAAGCACAGAGTGAAAGGGTAGATAAGAGCTTGTCATCAAGTTGGAGGAAGGAGAGTGGAATTCAAACCATGTTTATAAATCATTAGAACTGTAAGACAAGTACAATTAAGAAGCTTAGCTGTAACATATAAAGAAAAATTGAGAAGAGATATATGTGGAAAGAAAGAGGAGAAATCTTCCAGAAGCCACCTGAAAGCCGATTGTTGAAGAAGTCATTGGTAAGAATGTACCAACTCAAAAAGTCCAGGCAGGGTGTTAACATGAAAGGAAAAGCTCAAAGTCTAGATATGGTGGAATATGTATCTTATTTGTACCTGCCTTGTTTCAGAAAGGATGCTGGAATGACTAGACACTGACAGACGGACAGGAAGCATATCTTCAAGAGCTTTGCATTTGAGCCGGGCGGTGGTGGTGCATGCCTTTAATCCCAGCAATTGGGAGGCAGAGGCAGGTGGATCTCTGAGTTCAAGGCCAGCCTGGTATACAGAGTGAGTTCCAGGATAGCCAGAGCTACACAGAGAAACCCTATCTTGAAAAACCAAAGAGAGAGAGAAAGAGAGAGAGAGATTTGCATTTGATACCAGTGAGTGAATTTTATACTTAAGGAAATAAAATTTAGAGAAGTACATTAGATTTGTTTCAATTTTTTAATATTAAAGACAGTCATTTAGTCAAATAGCACACATGTGTGATCCCATTTGTGTAAGAGTCAAAAACCAAGTATATATAATATGTTTGTATATACTTATGTGCAAAGGAAAAGTTGTTAAAGAGTCTATGTTAAGTTGTTCACAGTGGACCTCTGCGGATGGAGTTGGAGAGGAGGTGGTTCATTTGGTTATGTATACTGGATAAATATTTTGTTTTTATTTCTGTATCTTTTGAATTTTTAGTGTGTGTTATTTTTATAATAAAGTTTTTTAAATTTTCTGGCAGTATTGTGGAGAGTGGTTTGGAGGGCAGAGAAAATGTAGTTCAGACTAAGGGAGTAGAGCCTAAAGTAGGGTGGGTTGGAATGGGAGAAAGAGGGGTGACATTGAGACATCTTTAGAAAGGGGTGTGATCAACAGGACTTCATTAACAGTGCCACTTGGGATGGAAAAGGAAGACTGGAAAGGGTTTCTAGAATTTTGACTTGGGAGATTAGATAGGTACATGGTATTCATTTTATACTGCTCATTTTAAAATTATTTATTTATTGGAAGAAGGTTCAAGGCAGAGTTTCTCTATGTAACAGCTCTAGCTGTCCTGGAATTTGCTAAGTAGATCTGGCTGGCTTGAACTCACAGAGATCTACCTGTCTGCCTCCCAAGTGCTGAAGTTAAAGGCATGTGCCACTACTGCAGGGCTTAAATTTATTATCTTGTATTGAAATTTCATAATTTCTTCTCTCCACCTCCTCCCACCAACCTTCAACTTCCCCACTCTCTCCAACGCCAGGCTTTTTTCCCTTATTATAACACTTATTTTTATTAAGCAATGGGAGACATAGTTGAGTATGGTGGCTTATGCCTTTGATCCCAGACAGATCTCTGAATTCAGGGCCAACCTAGTCTACAGAACAAGTTTTAGGACAGTTAGGGCTACACAGAGAAACCCTGCCCTAAAAAATAAAATTAAAAACTAATAGAGAACATGTAGTTTCTGATGGAAAGGATCTTAAGATCTAGAATGAGAGACTTGTAAATACCAGTGTATTAAAAATAATCCCTGGGGGGCTGGAGAGATGGCTCAGTGGTTAAGAGCACCTTCTGCTCTTCCAGAGGACCCGGGTTCGATTCCCAGCACCCACATGGCAGCTAACAACTGTCTGTAGTTCCAGTTCCAAGCAAACACCAAGGCAAATAAATAAATAAAGTTTTTTTAAAAAAAAAAATCCCTGGGGCTAGAGAGATGGCTCAGCGGTTTAAGAGCACTGACTGTTCTTCCAGAGGACCTGAGTTCGATTCCCAGCATCCACATAGCAGCTAACAACTGTCTGTAATTCCAAGATCTGACACCCTTACACAGATATATACATGCAGGCAAAATATCAATTCACATAAAATTAAAGAAAAATATATTTAAAAAGTAATCCCTAAGGCAGGTGGATATCTGTGAGTTCAGGGCCAGCTTGATTGGTCTACAAATTGAGTTCTAGGACATCCAGAGATAGTATGCCAAGAAACTCTGTCTCTAAAAATGAAATATTTACAGTGTGAAAACTGAACTCTGTTTGCCAAGAAAATACAGGAATACTTCACAGAGAAAACTGAAAACCTAAATTATGAAGGCAGGCATGGTGATTATACCTGTAATCTCATCACTCAGAAGGCTGAGGCAGAGTATGATTTGGAGTTAGGTCAGTTTGGGCTAACTTAGGAAAAAACAACAGTTGATGAATAGGCAGGAGTTTAGCCATTAGCCACTGGGGCCGTGGGTGGGAGAACACTGTAGGCAGAGGGAATGCTTGGGGACATGAAACAACATGTTCCAACTGTAGGTAGTTCCGGTGGAGTTGGGATACAGAAAACATAGCTGTAGGTAATAAGATTTCCACCTTCAGGATCAGATGGTTATTTTAGAAAAATCATTCTGGTAGTAGTATGATTTTTGGATAGAGAGGAAGGATGCCAGATGATTGAGACATAAACTCTGGAGTTCTCTGGAGTTTTTAGTCACTGAGAAGTGGCTCAGAAGTATGTGAGTTTCACATATACTTGTATAAGGTGTAGGATTTGTACAACCTACATGGTAGAGTGTCGCCCAGGAAGCATGGAAACAATCAGTGAAGAGTGTGTGTGTACTGCTTTTGAAGAGGACCCAAGTTTGATTCCTGGTACCCACCTGAAGCTTTGAGCACCTATACCCATGTGCACACCCATATACAAAGACTTACACATAATTAAAAACACATTTTTAAAGAAAATGGCTTTTCTTTATTTTTAGAAAAAAAAAATCCCTGTTACTAAAAATAGATTCTTTTCTCAATTTTCCCTCCCTCTACTCCCAGTTCCTACCTCCCTCTCCCATCTGGATCCGCTCCTTCTGTGTCTCATTAGGAAAGGTCAGGTTTCTAAGAGAGTAACAAAACATAAAAGATAAAACCAAATCATCACATTGATGTTGAGCAAGGCAAACCAACAGAAGGAAAAGACCCCCAAGAAAAGGCACAAGAATTAGACCCACTCATTCACACTCAGGAATCCCATAAAAATACTAAACTGAAAGCTGTAATATATACATAGATGTCCTGGTGCTGCCCTATTGTGGGCCCTGTGCTTGCTGTGTCAAGTCTCTGATTTCCTGTCTCTGATTTCATATGAACTTTGCTCAGTGGTTTTAGAGGGATTTGTTCTCCTGGGGTCTTTATCCCCTCTGACTTTTACACTCTTTCTTGTGTGATTGGGCTTGGGAGGAATTTGATTCTCTCTCTCTCTCCCTCTCCCTCCCCCTCCCCCTCCCTCTCCCTCTCCTTTCCTCCCTCCCTCTCTCCTTCCCCTGGCTTCTTTCAAGTGATGTCTGGCTGTGGGTCTCTGTATTTGTTCCCATCCACTGTAAGAGAAAGCTTCTATAATGTAATGATGGCTAGAAAAGGCACTAGTATAGTTCCCTGACAGGAGTTTAACATTTTTTTTTTAAATAAAATGTCCATAAGTAACAAAGGGAATTGAATGATGTCTATTCTATGAAATTAAGTCATAAAATGTAGGCAGGGTTAAATTTCATTTGAAGAGCAAAGGAGGATATCAGTCTATGCTCATATACTTAACAGAGTATGAAAATTACTGAGCAATATGCCCTTTGAACGGCTGATACCTTGGAGTGAGATGGAATGGGCAGGGTTTACTCTTGGCTTTAAACCTTTCTGTTCAAGTTTTTTTTTGGTTTGGGGTATATGTATTATATGTCCTTGTAGGTACAAATTCATATGGAGGCCAGAGGTTGATGTCAGATGTCTTTACTAACCATATTCCACCATTATGCTTTGAGACAAAGAGTCTCTTAACTGGAGGCTCACTGATTTCACTAGAGTAGCTGGCCAGAACTTGAGAGATCCTCCTGTCTCTAACCTGTTTCCTCCCTTCACCACAATTAAGGCACATTCACACTGTTGTCTGGCTTTTTACTTGAGTTCTGAGCTCTGCCAGATGGTCAGAGGGTAAAAGTGCTTGTTGTCAAGGCTGAAGACTAAATCCAGTCCCTGACAGGCACATGACAGGAGAAAACTACTCTCCAAAGTTGTCCTCTGACTGCCATATGTGTGGTGTGGCATGCATGCTTACATATGAGCAAGAAAGAGAACACACCAGTGACATAAACATGGGTTATGGGGATCCAGACTCGGGTCCTCAAGATTGGAAGGTAGATACTTTATGCCAGAGCCATCTCTCCAGTCTTACTTTTTTTAAAGGCACATTCTTACTAGGTAACTCAGGCTGCCTTCAAACTTGCTGTGTAGTCCAGACTAGTCTCTTTTTGTTTGTTTGTGGTCGGTTTTTTTTTTTTTTTTGTAGTAGTAGTAGTAGTAGTAGTTATTTGAATGGTTGGTTTGGTTTATTGGGTTTTTTTTTAGTCAAGACAGGATTTCTCTGTGTAGCCCTGGCTGTCCTGGATCTCAGTCTATAGACCAGGCTGTCCTTGAACTCAGATCCACCTGCCTCTAACTCTAGAATGCTGGGTGGGATTAAAGTGCCACCACACCCAGCAACAGTTTTACAGTGTCTGTTTGTGTGTGAGAGATGTATGAGTGTGTGAGCACAAGCATCCCACGCCTGTGCAGAGGTCAGAGGACAACTTAGTGGAGGAAGTTCTCTCCTGACATCTTTATGTGGGTTCTGGAGAAGGAATTCAGATTGTCCAGCTTGCTCAGTAAGTGTTTTAGCCACTGAGCCATCTTGCCATCTTACTGGTTTTGTTGTTGCTATTTTTTCTTTTTCTTTTTTGATTTGTTTTTGAGACAAGATTTTTTTTTATGTAGCCTTGACTTGTTCTGCATCTTGCTCTGTAGATCAGGCTGACTTCAAACTCACAGAGATCCTCCTGCCTCTGCCTCCTGAGTGCTGGGATTAAAGGTGGGCAATGTGCCACCACTGCCTAGCTGTTGTTGCAATTTTTAATGATCACCAAGGATAAGGGGAGCTAGAACTGACTATAGCTCCATTAAAGACATAATATGCATTTAACATACAAGAGAAGTATTGTTTCTTTTTATTTTAATATCTTTTAGTCTGGGGAGAGGTAAGAACTTTGTTTATGTTCCTAGGCTGTCTAAACTCACTACTAAACTCACTACGTAGCCAAAGCTGGCCTTGAGCTTTCAATGACCCTCCTGCCCCAGCTTCTTCTTCTTGAGTGCTGGAATTACAGGTGTTTGCCACTAAGGTCAGCTCAGTGTTCATTTTAAATGGCACCAATTTATTTGTGCATTTTTTTTCTCTAGAGGTTCTTAGCAACACAATTATTAAGGTGTAGAAGTAGAAAATGTATTGTGTGTCAGGTTAGATGGTCTTTGATCTTAGCATTCATGAGACAGAAGCAGGTGGTTCTCTGAGTTCAAGGCCAGCCAGAGCTACATAGTGAGACTTTATTTAAAAAAGAAAAAAATAACCCATAGTGTGAGGACCTGGTTATAAGAGATAGTTTGGTGGAAAACCTCCATGGCTGTCCTGGAACTCACTATGTAGATCATGTTGGCTTTCAATTCACAGAAAGCCTTTGCCTCCTGACTGCTGGGATTAAAGGAGTGCACCAGTTTTATTTTTATGTATTTTGTCTTCGTGTATCTCAGTGTAGCTGATGCCTGCAGAGGTCAGAAAAGGACATCAGATCCCCTGTAACTGGAGTTATAGATAAGGTTGTAAGCCACCATGTGAGTGATGGGAACCAAACCAAGGTCCTCTGCAAGAACAATAAATTCTCTTAACCACTGAACCATCCTTCCAGCCCTGTGATAGCATTTTTGAGGCCTCTCTAGGCTATATTAGCAATACCCTGCTCAAAAATATTTTTAAATAATTTTGTACTTTTATGTGTGTGTGTTTGTGTGTGTGTGTGTGTGTGTGTCTTGTGAAAGGACAACTTGCAGGTGTCTCTCCTATTACAAAGGTCCCAGGGACCCAGCTCAAATTGTCAGGCTTGGCTGCACCTTTACCTGATGAACAATCTTGCTAACCCCACCCCCTAAAATAGACCTAGCCAGGACTGTTACACAAAGAAACCCTGTCTTGAGGCCCCCCTATACACACACACCCAAACAAAACAAAACAAACATAATTATCATATACAAACATAGTTGCTAAGTCTTTTTCTTTTTCTTTTTTTTTTCTTAAGACAGTATTTCTCTGCCTCTGCCTCACAAATGCTAGAATTAAAGGCATGCACCATCACTGACCAACAGGCAAATTGCTAAATCTAATAATCTAATAAGCAGCTGCTATGCTTTTTTTCCATGACTGGGTGTTTAGTAAACTTTATTTTTGATATAATAAGATAAAACAAAAATACTATATCAAAGTTGGAGTTCTATAAAAGTATGAAACTGGAAACTATAGTATATAGGTAAAGCACCTGGTGCAGACCCTGTGCATGCTGCTTCAGGCTCAGAGAGGTCATATGAGCTTTGGCCCTGTCGTTTTAGGGTTTTGTTCCCCTGATGTCCTCCATCCCCGGTCTTCCCCACTCCTTCTGCCTCCTCTTTCTTAGAGTTTCCTGAGCTCTAAAGGGGAGGGATTTGATTGAGACATCCCATTAAGAGCTATGTGTTCCAACATTTCTCTCTGTATGTAATGTCAGGCTGTCTCTGTATTTGTTCCCATCTGCATCAATACCGCTAACATCAGGAACAAGAAAAGGCTGCCCACTCCCTCCATATCTGTTCAATATAGCACCTGAAGTCTGATCTAGAGTAATAAGACAACTGCAGGAGATCAAGGGGATACAAATAGGAAGGGAAGAATCAAAGTATTGTTATTTGCAAATGATGTAATAGCATACATAAGTGACCCTAAAGATTCCACCAGAGAACTCCACAGCTGATAAACACTTTCCCAAAGTAGCTAGATACAAAATTAACTCACAAAATTTGTAGCTCTCTTATATACAAATGATGATAGACTGAGAAAGAAATAAGAAAATAACACCCTTCAAAATAATATATTTTGGGGTAGCTGTAACCAAGCAAGTGAAAAACTTTCATGTTATTTTTGTTTGTTTTTTAAAGCTCTCCTCTTCTTTGTGCTTTAAAAAAAAAACAAAACATTTATTCTGTCTGGTATCCCAGCACTGGGCAGACTGAGGCAGGACAATGAGTTTGAGTCTAGCCTAGACTACACAAGACCCTATCTCAAGAAACATACACACACACAAAGAGACTGTGTAGCCCGAGTCATAAGCCCAATCAATAATCACAGGGAAATGGATTATTATGTCAATATTTATTTAAAGCAACTTACAACAAAATACAGGGAATGCTGGGATGATCCACTCATCTAGATAAAATGGATCTTTCTTCCAGGTGGTGGGGAAGCAAAGAGAGCTATGTTCCTGAAGCTAGTCTTTTAGCTATTCCTAGCTACACCCTAAGGCTATAGCTTTGAAGGATAGGTGAACCCCAAACTTGTGCTAACCCAGAGGCTACACCCTGAGGTCAACGTTGCTGGAATCTCACTACATTTCCCCTTTTTGTCTTAATAAGAAAGTTCTTTTAAAAAAAAAAACTTTATTTATTTATTTATTTGCCTTGGTGTTTGCCTGGAACTGGAACTACAGACAGTTGTTAGCTGCCATGTGGGTGCTGGGAATCGAACCCGGGTCCTCTGAAAGAGCAGATGGTGCTCTTAACCGCTGAGCCATCTTTCCAGCCCCCAATAAGAAAGTTCTAAACCTATCTATAAAACTATTGGGGCAAAGACATAAACAAAATAAAAACTACAACTATAAGAACAATAAACACAGGGCTGGAGAGATGGCTCAGCAGTTGGGAGCACTAACTGCTCTCCCAGAGGACCTGAGTTCAATTCCCAGCACCCACATGGCAGCTCACAACTGTCTGTAGTTCCACTTCCAGGCAAATAAATAAATAAGTTTTTTAAAAAAAGAACAACAAACACAAAACATATTAAATGTCCAGAATACTGATACATGGCAAGATATGGAGATTACTCCAAAGCTGTCTATCTTGGATATGAATCTAGTACCTAAATGCCCTTAAGCTGAAATAGAAAATGATTATAACTGAAGCTACCTAATCTTCAACCTCATCAAAGACCTGAGAAGGAAAATATATTACCTGAGTAAGCTGGAAGTATGAGCAAGTAACTTCCAAAATTTAGTAAGAGAAGACAGTAAGCTGCCTGGACAGTCACCTATGGAGCATTCAAGTTTTTGGCTATAGGCCTAGAATATCTGACAGATTTTTTTTCAGAAACAGGGTATTTTGAGAAACCATTTTGACCTGTCTTGGCACACACTTGTCCAGACTGGACAGCATGCTTACTGTCAGCAGTCAAGGCAAGGGCAGTTCTTTGCCCAACAAGCCATTATCTGCCAAGAAAGACAAACTCCATGTGGAGTGTCTTTGATGTCAAACATCATCTTGGGAAAGGAATAATGCTGCCAGGAGCACTCATGCCTCTCATAGCCAAATTCTGAATACCAATTCATTTAAATGCCATATTCTCTAGGTCTATGAAGTGTTTGAAGACTCTTGTCAATCTGACATATTCTGCTATATATCTAAGAAACCTAAACAACATGACTAGTATATAGCAAACATAGGTAACTGTGACCTGTAATTTTTATCATCCTAAAAACTAAAATGGAGTGGGATTATATTATGTTGCTACTGTTTCCTCTCATTGTAAATATTTCTCCCGCCTATGGGTTTAATAAAAGCTGATTGGCTAAAGGCAGACAGACAGTATGGGTGGTGCTACCAGGGTAAGAAAACTCTGAATACAGGAAGAATAGAGACAGACATTACAGAGACAGGATGAGAAGACAGCAGCATATGAAGAGGAAAGAAGCTGAAATGCTGCTCTGAGAAAGGGTTTCGAGCCACATGGCTGAACATGAGTTAGTTAGCTAGCAATATGCCTGGGCCCTAGGTCAATCAGCATAAAAATAATACAAGCATGTGTGTGATTATTTGAGGCCAAGGGGGGCTGAGAGTGAGATTAAACCTCTGGTCCAGGCTGGCATAGCCCAGGCCAGAACCAATTACAACACTGAAGCTTATATCATTAAAGTAGACAATCTATAAATGGGTGTACAGTTTT
This sequence comes from Sigmodon hispidus, assembly GCA_004025045.1. Classification (NCBI taxonomy): domain Eukaryota; kingdom Metazoa; phylum Chordata; class Mammalia; order Rodentia; family Cricetidae; genus Sigmodon; species Sigmodon hispidus. Next base: position 4,082 of record PVIH01007428.1, on the reverse strand, counting down.
GGGACAATGACTTTAAGTATGACAATCATACAAACATCTTTATTTTGTAATATTTATTTTTATTTTATGTGAATTGGTGTTTTGCCTGCTTGTATAACTGTATAAAAGTGTCAGATCTTGGAATTACAGACAATTGTTAGCTGCCATGTAGATGCTGGGAATTGAACTCAGGTCCTCCAGAAGAACAATCATGCTTTTAACCACTGAGCCATCTCTCTAGCTCTCATACAAACATCTTAAGTGGAGATGAATATGTATAGTATAAAATGACAACAGTACTAAATATGTATCATTATATAAAATATCTTAAACAGAGGCATATAATGCATTTAGTATGACAAATATAATTAAACAGAAGTAGAAATTGCATAGTGGAAATGACAATATGCTTAATATGAATTAATGTACAAAATATTTTAAAGAGAATTAGAAGCACCTGTAAAATATGACACAGATTCAATTTTGTATCAATATACAAATTACCTTAAACAGACATATAAAATAGTTTCACATTCTATTTCATAAAATAGAATTCATACCAGTGCAAATTGTCTATGGCTTATATTTGTCTGATAATTGTTTACAGGTAGACACAATAATCTACCTATATCTGTCATATCTACTCCTTTTTTCTTCTTGAAGAGGGATTGCTGAGTCTATTTTATTGTTCTACCCTCAACTCAAATATAACTTATAATCACCCTAGCAGAATAATAATTATCCATAACCCTCAGAAGACAAAACTTGTTGGAAAAGGGGCATAGTTTTTAAGAGTTGTTTTCTGCTAACTTGAAGGCAATTTTATCTCTGTGGGGTCCTATAAAAAGTAAGACAGTGGTTAGGTCCCAATGGACTGACTATAAATATCTGTAACCAGTCTCAGAGTACTAGGTAAGGCCATCTGGGATTCTTGTTAGATATGTGATATGAGGGGCTGGAGAGATGGCTCAGAGGTTAAGAGCACTGACTGTTCTTCCAGAGGACCTGAGTTCAATTCCCAGAAACCACACAGTGGCTCACAACATCTATGATGACATCTGGTACCCTCTTCTGTACACTGTATACATAATAAATATTTTTAAAAACCTTCCTGTAGGAGAATGAATAGAGGGTAAAATAACCAGAATACAATTAGAGTTTGGACCCACACAATTCACACGTGCATCTTGTAATTTCTTTTCCACTAAAACTAATTCTTTTTCAGCTTATCAGAAAATTCTCTTGGACTGTCTAAGTTAAGTCCTTATCACCATCTAAGCTTTTGAACAAATTATCTAGTTCATGATTTTTTAATCTCAGCAATGGACCATATATTAGAAATATTTCCTAGCAGTCTTTGGAAATCATTAATAGCTTGCAATCTATCTCTCTTGAGATATGGCCTGGTTTACCACAATTAAAACATTTGATATCTTGATTTCTTTTAATGACATTTAATGACCCAAGACTCAGCATTGATTGTATATTGGATCTATTCCTCTAGGGGGGCTGAGATTTCTAGAGGCATAAGCATCCATTTACAATCTAAATTAGCATAATCAAAAGCCATGGCTATAGTTAGATATTGCCTCAAAAAAAGAAAAAAATAGCCTAATTTGACTCAAATGTAATTACTTACAGTAATCCTGTAATATGCATCAGAAGTAGTCAAATAGTAGAGTAAGTAGAATTCATTTACATTTTAGTAGATACAGGGATGTCACATAGATGATGGCAAAATTTCTTCCTTGTATTATTTTCTTATGAAATAAGGACTACCTAAGAGAAGGAAGTATCTATGTTGGAAAAGATGAAGCAAATACATGGTCAAAAGTAGAGAAATTGCCCGACATATTGTGCACACCTTTAAACCTAGCATTCAGGAGGCAGAGGTAGGTGGATCTTGGTGACTTTGAGGCCAGCCTGGCCTACAGAGTGAGTTTCAGGATAACCAGGGCTACACAGAGAGACCCTGTCTCAAAAACAAACAAAAAAAGTGTTAGTAGAATTTTTTCTTCAGGAGGTGGAGAGATGGCCTAGCAGTTAGGACCCCTGGCTGCTCTTCCCCAGGACATGAGTTCAATTTCCAGCTACTGCTCCCAGCTGTTTGCAATCCCAGTCCAGGGAACCTGACACGCTTACACAGAAATACCCTGTAGGGAAAATACCAATGTACATAAAATAAAAATAAAGAATGTAATCCATTAAAAAATGGGCTACATAGAGAAACTCTGTTTCAAAACACAAAACAAGGCCAGGGAGTAGTGGCTTATGCCTTAATACTAGCACTTAGGCAGAGGCAGGTGAATGTCTGTGAGTCTGAGGCCAGCCTGGTCTACAGAGCTAGTTGCAGGAAAGTCGGGGCTACACAAATCTTCTCTTGATAAAACAAAAACAAAAAGAGCAACAAAAACAAAAAGAGCAAATGTTCTAGGTGACCCTAAAAACAGAAGCACTAATGAGCATGATAACAAGAACACACACATCTACAGTTCAATATTCCTGGATTTTGAGATTGAGAATCATAAGCAGTTTGCCAATTTATAATAGACTATTTAAGCCAGCACATTTCCCTTGCTTGAAGTAAACTTTCTGTTCTTTCTACCTCCTGCAGCATTTCTAGGTGAAATGCCAGCTGGGACTCCAGATTCCAGCTGAAGTGTTTTCTGGATCAGAAGGAAGATAACATTTTAGAAAAAACAACAACAACAACAAAAAAACCACACTTCAGGTCCCAGGGGCTTAGAACTGTAATGTGAAGTTTGTGATGTTGCAGCCATTGTCATACTAGCTTTCACCGTTAGTGACCTTGAACTGTAATGTGAAGTTTGTGATGTTGCAGCCATTGTCATACTAGCTTCACCGTTAGTGACCTTGAGCAGTTTACTCAGGACTCATTTCCTCAACTATCTGACAGGGTTAGAGTTTTATAGGTGACTTTGTCAGTAAAATATATGGTTGCTGTGGTTGGATGTGAGTTGAATGTGCCCCCAAAGGCCTCCCATGTTGTGAGTACCTCCTGGTACTCAGTGTGGCATGCTTGGAAGGTGGTGGCATCTTGATTGAGGCTTACTACTTCATTAGGGGCAATGCCCGGGCAATTCTGGAGAAGGTGAATTATAAAAGGGTAAGACTAACCCCTCCCCACTCTTCAATTTCCTGTCTTACGTGATCTCTACCTCTCATAAAAGCTGTTACCATGATGCTATCCTCTGAAATGTGACACAGATAAGGAGTTTCTCACCAAGGGCTGAGTTGTTATGGTTACCCACACTTGAGCTTTCTTCTAAAATTATGAACTAACTAAAGTTGTTTTCTTTTGAAAACTATGTAGCTTTGTGCATTTTGTTAGAGCAATAGCGAATTAATGAATACACTACATGTAGTAGGCATCTAATAATTGTCAATTATTCCATCTCTTCAGAATAAGCAGAAGCTTACACTTGGAGCAAGTAGAGTTATTCTGTTCTTGGTTTTCCATGTTTGATTCCCTTTGAGACAGGAGTTCATGTAGCTAAAGCTGGCCTTGAACTCCTAACTTCTGCCTTCATCTCCAAGAGCTGTATAGCAGGTGTATACCATACTGTCTGGCCTGGAGTTATTCCATTCTCAACATGAAATCTTTTCAAGGTTTATTTAAGTCAGTATTGGTGGCACAGCCAGCACTTGGGAGGCAGAGACAGGTAGAATCTGAGTGTAAGGCCAACCTGGTCTGCAGGTCAGCCAGGACTGTGTAAGAGACCTTGTCTCAAAACACAAAATACCAAAAACCAAAAAATAAAAAAAAAAATAAAAGAAAAGAACAGAAGGAAGGTTAGGAGCACTTAGTGTTCCTATTAGAGGACTTAGATTCAGTTCCAAGCACCCACAAGGCAGCTCCCAGCTATCCCTAATTCTAGTTCCATTGGCTCTGACACCCGCTTGCCTCCATGTGCACCAGATATGAATGTAGTGCATATACATATATGTGAACCACCATGTGGATGCTGGGAATCAAACTCAGGACCTCTGGAAGAACAGTCAGGGCTCTTAACCTCTGAGCCATCTCTCCAGCCCTGTATATACATACATGTAAGCAAAACAAACGGAAAAATACAGGCTGG